>OZ020578.1:6581658-6826658 GCA_963971525.1 Cephus spinipes | reverse complement strand
TGTATCTAGGTGTCGGACGTAGAAGTCCAGGGTGTCCAGGCATTTCGCTCCGTAGTTTCCTGTGTCCAGGTGTCGGATGTGGAAGTTCAGGGTGTCCAGGTATTTCCCTTCGTAGTTTTCTGTATCTAGGTGTCGGATGTGGAAGTTCAGGGTGTCCAGGTATTCCGCTTCGTAGTTTTCTGTATCCAGGTGTCGGATGTGGAAGTCCAGGGTGTCCAGGTATTCCGCTCCGTAGTTTCCTGTGTCCAGGTGTCGGATGTGGAAGTTCAGGGTGTCCAGGTATTCCGCTTCGTAGTTTTCTGTATCTAGGTGTCGGACGTAGAAGTCCAGGGTGTCCAGGCATTTCGCTCCGTAGTTTCCTGTGTCCAGGTGTCGGATGTGGAAGTTCAGGGTGTCCAGGTATTCCCCTTCGTAGTTTTCTGTATCTAGGTGTCGGATGTGGAAGTCCAGGGTGTCCAGGTATTCCGCTCCGTAGTTTCCTGTGTCCAGGTGTCGGATGTGGAAGTTCAGGGTGTCCAGGTATTCCGCTTCGTAGTTTTCTGTATCTAGGTGTTGGATGTGGAAGTTCAGGGTGTCCAGGTATTCCGTTCCGTAGTTTCTGGTATCTAGGTACTGGATGTGGAAGTCCAGAGTCTCCAGGTATTCCGCTTCGTAGTTCTCTGTATCTAGGTGTCGGATGTGGAAGTCCAGGGTGTCCAGGTATTCCGCTCCGTAGTTTCCTGTGTCCAGGTGTCGGATGTGGAAAATCAGGGTGTCCAGGTATTCCGCTTCGTAGTTTTCTGTATCTAGGTGTCGGACGTAGAAGTCCAGAAAAGTGTGCAACAAGCTTTGGTGCTTCGCTCAAACTATAGTATCCTCTTTGATGTTCGCACGGCCTGAGGTACAAGGTCTGAAATAATCCAGCACACTCTCCTCTCTTACGTTTACCACACGGCTTCAACAAGCTGGACACTATTAACGACGCTTATATGCATTGAAGATTACATTTTCTTTAAAAATTTGTATATGTCTTTATGCATTTCTAGAAAAAGGGACTTACAAATTAAATTTATATGCCATTAAACATTTTCGACACCGCAATATATTGTTCTGATTAGCAACATCATAATGCATTTACATGTTATATCTGTGACAATATAGATTTCAGTGCTTAATACTTGTATGTCCCGTTGAACAACAAAAACTTGTGATATCCCCCAAAAAACACTTACGTGTAAAAAACTACGCCAAGTACAGGAGTGCTGTGTATTCCTGTAATAAAAAGTATTGATATCAGATTATTGAGGCCAAGTACATAAGTCACTACACGTTTGCCTATTATATGATCTAGCACTGGCCCATCATTTTAATTGTATTTTCAATATTTCCTATAACGTTTTCACAACTCTTTTACATTACTACTGTTTCTTGTATTGATTATGAATTAATGGTTATTTAATAATTAATAAAACTTTAGCTGATTCCTTATCGAGTACTACTTGGCGGGTCCGTGCATTTCTTGATATAAATTTGCGTTCATTATGTCAGTCATTAAACTCAAAACCAATGTCAACTTTCTATATAGAACTTATTAACGATAACTCGTTAATAATAATCACGGTAAAAGCTTAATAACAAACATATAATTTTAGGATACTATTACACTGAGAAAAAAAAGTCATTGATTCAATAACACCAATTTACTTGACATTCATTTCATTGAATCAATAGCATCGATATCAAAATGACTGGCTGTCTGCTGTGTTTTAAGAACTGGTGTAGTTGTGATTAATAGTACCATGCTATCGAAAAATGTATTTGAGACAATAGATTCTACTATCACTTGGAACACACATATATTAGTTTCAATGTGACATGAATTGAAAAAATTTACAGTGCCGTCATTGAATTTTTGAAGTCAATTCAAATACATCTGCTATCCAATCTAATACATTCGGTGCTTACTTTATTACCGCAATTCAATCACGCTGTCGAGAACACTTGAAGGATTGCTTCATGCACATATTCTCTTGAAACAAGTAGTTATTTTATCGTGTCAATACACGTGTTACTAAAAATGTTTATTGCAACATTTTTAAGTATATTAATTTTGCTTTCAGTCGAATGAAATATTACATTGAGTCAATTACATACGTAGTTTATAACTCTCCTTGCGAATTTTTACGTTACGTAAATTCATTCACATTACAACAAATAGACGCCCGTCATAAGTAACCCGAGCAGAAATTTGGTCAGGCTGCCTGATGTCGTATCAGGTCCGGATCAGGTATCGGTATGGCATGCCTGATCAGGATAGCCGGATGAGGCCCAGATCTTGCCCTGATCATGCATCAGTACAACATTTGTAAATGTGATCAGCCTGAAATATAGATCCTGAACAGGATCAGGCCCTGATCAGGCAATTTCATGGCAAGCCCTATTATGGAAAATCTGACTTGGCCGTAGTCAGGCGTTATTCAGAGCTGCCGTATTAGGTGAAATCAGGCAACACTGAAATTGCCCTAATATGAAACTATATACATGTAATACAACCACCGGCCACCAGAGGGACAGGGATACCCGCAAGCAAAAGTGGGTCACTGAGCCGATAAGTTCCAAACTTTATAGAATTCTGTAAAAGAGACGAAGAGTCGATAAAAGCTACTAACTTGCAGCACCTAGTAGTCCAATCCATCGGACTGCTTCTATATATAATTTTTTAGAATCAACAAACTAATTTATAATTTGCAGGAATTCTCCTACCCCTCGAAAGCAAGGCGTAATACGTCACACTGAATTACTCCATTACCTACGCACTTCTTTCGATGTTATCTCTTATTGTCTCATTACCGGATATCTTTCAATGAACTTTCTAATGATTTCAACCGAATGAACTCTCAATTACTGCAAGATTATACATTTTGCTCTGAAAGCATGCACATTAAATTCAATGCTTCGCAACTACAATTCAAAAAAATATATAATTGTTATATCGACATTTTCAGATGACCGCACTTATAACGATATTTAAAAAAGTTAAAACGTGTTTACAAGCTATCAATGCGAGTACACATGATGTCGGTTTATGGACAGAACATACTGCATCGATTACATGAATCGTTCCTACCTTCAAACGTTTTATTGTGTCATTCTTTACACGTATCAAAGCGATTATTTATGGATTTGATGCAACCAATAGACATTTGCAGCGTACATCGTATTTAGTGAATTAAATGACATAAGTCATTGTTTTAATACGAGATGGTACTGTCCCAGCCTTCTCTCTAAAAAATGCAAACTATTACATACGTAGTTGCAACGACTACATTTGTCGATGGCAGCCCGCAATGGTCACGTTTAGTTGAATCAATGATATATTTTTTTAGTTCAATGACATTTTTTTTTCAGTGTAGTACGTTCAGAGTAAGTACTTTGGAATTCCTGGCACGGACCCGCCAAGTAGTACTCGATAAGGAATCAGCTAAAGTTTTATTAATTATTAAATAACCATTAATTCATAATCAATACAAGAAACAGTAGTAATGTAAAAGAGTTGTGAAAACGTTATAGGAAATATTGAAAATACAATTAAAATGATGGGCCAGTGCTAGATCATATAATAGGCAAACGTGTAGTGACTTATGTACTTGGCCTCAATAATCTGATATCAATACTTTTTATTACAGGAATACACAGCACTCCTGTACTTGGCGTAGTTTTTTACACGTAAGTGTTTTTTGGGGGATCAGGTGTAGACTAATTGTTGAAAATATTATATGCACAGTTATACGGATGCTATATTTATTGGTGCACAGTTTCTCCGTGTCCGGTTGGTACCTATTCCAGTAGGAAATATGTATTTACCAACGTGAGAAATAGTTCGATCACGTTGCATACTGTAATCGTGTTAGGACCTACTGAGTCACAACTTTTATGAGCACTAAAAAGAATAAAGAATAGTATGTTATCATGCGAGAATGCAGTCTTATAATAATCTTATCCTCCTAGAAAGCTTACGACTGTCGGTAATAGCTTACCTTTCAAGTAATTGTATCGATCCTTGGTAATATATTTGTGCGTATCCGTGATGAAATATCAATATATCAAAATTCTATTAAAATAAGGTTTTTATTTAGTATTTAAGAAATCGTAATTCTCATAGTACTGAACGTAGTCGATCTGTTTAATTGTTGCTAAGGGAAAATAAGGAACGATGATTTCTAAAATTTAATAATATTGAAATATTTTTTAGGTAATGATTTTATCTGACGTAATATCTCCTGTACACGAGTCAAATTTATTATTATTCACTATATCATCTGTGGAAAACATATTTTCGACTGTTGTAAAAGAAGAACGGATGTGTATGTACATATGCATATGTATACATATATGTTGTGACGACACTTTTTGACGGTGACGCACAAATAAATGGCACCGCGAGAAATAATTAATGAAATACTAAATTATTGGGCGCCAGGTATAACCAGAGTTACACTGCTGTCTCCTAAGGACACCCTGGCCAGCTCTTGTGCGGTGGGGTCCTGGGTCTGGGAGACAATATTCAAAATCTGAAAATTAGGGAGGTTCACTCTAAAAACTACTGAAAACGACAAATTATCGGAACCAAAATCCGGGGACGGATCCGATTTATTTTAAATAGAAAATTGAACAAGATGGTGAAATACAAATGACAAATACAGAAAACAGATCGAGATGATGCAGAACACACTGGGATCTTTACCCAAACGATATTATACAATAAGGTTCCCGCTGGAACAACGCAACATACGATACGATATATTAAACGATACGGTAACGATAATAAACGGTACGATATTGACTCACGCACCCATGTGTCAGGGAGACGATTCCGCGAGACGTGGACTGAACGGTTAGACACAAAACCGGAAGAATTGAAATAATTAAATGAGAGACCGATCTCCTGTTTGTCACCGGATTAGCTATCCTTGGACCCTTAGTGGTCAGGAAAGCGCAGGATGACGCGTAAGAGTACGTCGAACAGAAAAGATCGGTTGATCCCGTGAATTGAAAAGTAGCCAAAATATCCCTGAGCGTCACTCACCGTTGTCCAGTAGCTCCTACTATATCCAGGAACACACTCTCCTGATTTATAGCCCCTCAAACGGATCACGATACGATACAGTAAACACAAAAATTCGGTAGAAAACGATAGCACGTCTATCCCTGAGTTAGGCCACGCCGTGAGTGACGCTACAAATTTCCAAAATCGGGAACCTTCCTGAGAGCGCGCTGTAATACCACCCCCTGGTCCAATCAGGTTCGCTGTTACATGGGCTCCGCTAGCCAGCTCGCGATCTTCAATTGTTTTAACGATCCCAGTAATATAGATCCTGGCATCTTGCTACGTTAGGATGGCTGCAGTGCCGTTTCCGGAAGACGGGAATCACATCCACCTCTTCTCCCTCGATATTCGGCTTCCCGCCGCTTCTGCAACTCCTATGTGCCCTCTGCTTCTGAAGACGCTCGCCGCTGGCTTCGCGTAGTCGAGCCACCAGGTTGTGTGCTCCGGTCCTGACGTCACCTCTCCTTGACAGCGCTCCGCCAGGCCCGTAGTTGGCTCTCTCTCGGGCCCCGTCTCAATACAAATTGTGTCGAATCCTCTCGGATCCGCTTAATGAACTCAAAAACAAACGAAACGTTCCCCACGGGGAAATAAATACAAATTCTTAAAATAAAAATCAGTCCAACGCCACGCGAAACGCTCCGTAACTCATCCGGCCCCACGACGTAGCCGAATTCGCCTAATTTTGTGACGTGCATCAAAATGCCACGTCACAATGTATATGTATAATTTTGCTTTCATCTTCATTGTACAGCCACGTTTACTTTTAGTCTTTCCTATGAGCCACTGAGACATGGAATTCACAATCTTAAGAAAATATTTATTGTATAACAATTCTTTCCTTCGTAGATAAAAATACAATTGGTTAAATGACAAAATGAAGGAAATAACGTTTCTCAATTTTTTTCGTTCCTTGAGACAATTCACGGTAAGTACGAATTCTTTTACAGGTCCTAAACTCTAACGCTAGTTCTGTTGGTATAGTGCAACTTCAGTCGTCGCAATCTGTCTCGATATCCGTATTTCTATGTCGTAAAGGATTATATCTTCATAGATTCCAACACATTAAAGAATATTTAGACGCTAAGACTTTTCGTGCGAATTAATCATTCATGGGATTAGTAGCAGAATTCACTATTTTTAGACGTATCTTTCATTTCAGTTCCATCCTTACATTTTGAGTACTAGACTTACTCTAACTCAAGGTTCTGGCCATTCGAAAGAGTAAACTTATGCTAACGATGACGAAGGTGGAGTTTTAGAAGAATGCCTTAATGTGAATTAATATGTAGAGAGTGGTGGCGATAGAGAATGGATGTAGTCGTTGGAGTGTAGGAAAAATTATGGATAGTTGGAAATAATTATAAAGGAGATGCGGATGCGTTTTTTTATTTTTAGGATAAAAGTGTTTTGGATGTAGCAGATTACTGATAGTTTAAGTATTTAAGGTTGTAGGGAAAATTGGTTAATCTCTATAACATAGTATAAGCGACATTATAGTATGAACTCAGTCAATTAATTTGGACTGTGATCGGTGAGGATATGTATGTCATGTTTATTGGGAAAATCAGTCTTCGGAGTACAAGGAACAGGAAATAGCTGGAACAAACTGGAGGGTCAAGGATGTTGTACGATGTTACGAACCCATTCTCGTGAAAGTAGAGATATGTTTCTGAGTGCAATAAAACCCTGAGGTAAGCTAGGGAATAGAAAATATAAGGAAGAAGTGGAATAAAGTAGTACCCACTTGATTCTTATGGGATAATAGATTTGACGACCGAAGGTGTTGCGTTGAGCATTTATTGGTTCGCTGACAAACTACTTTCTCGATTTCGAGATTTTGCAGCTTCTAGTTGAATGAGTAAGCGTATTCTGACTACCAACCTACCCGTCACTACTTGCTCTTTAGTTCCCTTCATCTCCTTGAATCTTTTCGAACTCGTTTTACAACCAGTAATGATTTTACCTTACACCCAGAGTACTCACCTAGCTGTTTATGGCTTAACCTAATATATTCTTGGACTAGTTCGTTTCGGATCACCCACCTACTCTTGCGTGTCTTCGTATTGCCCATCTTATCAAAATCCTATGCTCGTCTTTTACTGCAAATCTTTCATGGGTTAGGGCAATGAAATCTTGGGTGAAAAAAAACTTTAAGGATGTTTCACATCTTACTGATAATGACTCAATCATATTGAAAATATGACAAATAATACCTTGAGCTGAAAAAAGTATGCTATATGAATTTTGATAAGTTTTATTCTATTAAAATTTCATTCTATTAAAAAGTTATTAATTATTCTTACAACTGTTTTTCCACGTTTTCAAATGGAATCGAGGCTTGTCAATACGAAAATTATCGTTCGGATCTTTTTACGTAGTTGTATCTTATTTTGCTTTGGCACTCAGTGTATTTCTTCGGGATATGAATAGTGGTCAGTTATGCTGATAGTGAGTCAGTAACAGCGGTGGGACCAGAATCTTTTTTCACTGTAACGACAGAGATACCATTGCTGTGATAATACTATTGTCGAAATATCAGTTTTTCTTTACCAGTTTCGCTTGTTTTCGGCCAACGTGCTGGAGAAGTATACATATTTCCTGTTACCATAAAACAGTGAAAACAGTTGCACGCTGTCGATAACAAGATCACTTGGATGGTATAAAACAGCGGAAGAATCTCTGTCCAATATCTCAACCGGAATCAAGAGAATATTGGTTAGAATCTTGGGCTGTGAAGAAAACGGTCTTACGTGTTAATTTTTTAATTTTAAATGAAGTTGCATTATTGATAGAGCTCAATACACTTATGTATATATATTATGTTCATATGTATACAATACATATGAACAGAAATGTAAAGTAAACGAAATACAATTATGAGTAAAAATTTTTAAGAAGACTCTTTATGTTTTTCTTGTCGAGATTTTTACGTCATTTAACGCGAAGTGACTCATAAGTGAGGTGAATCTGTATTGTATGAACGTGTTCGTTAAAGGACCTTGAAAGAGGAAGGACCGAGAAGCAATCGGGAAAGCTCAAAGCTATATCATATAATCTCAAGTTCTGAAAGGGTCGACGGATAATATATAAGGGCCGATTGGTTTGTGGTGGTAAATTTTCTATATCGTCCGAACAATCAGAGCTGTTTCCAACATTTATGGTAGTGACCCAAAGCTAAAATCTTTTACTCTTTATACGTTTAAACCCCACCTAATTTACTGAACTATTTTCTAAAGTGTCGTTATAGAAATGTAACATTATGTAACATTCTATTTTTTTTTCTTATAATGCAATGTATAACACAATATTTAAATTATTTTTCATATAGAGAATCATCTTATGTATTATTTTCATCGGTTCGTTTCGTCAAATTACACTATTGTAATTTTATTTTACTACTTCGTAAATTAATGTGCGTGCGCTTATATCGACGTTAACTGGACGCATCCATTACTAACGTCCACGTTGTATTTACAAACAAGAAAAAAAAGCTCACGGCTGACCACAGGAATGGCTAACCTAGCAGATTACGGAGAGTCAGATATGGTCAACTTCAGCTGTTTCAATATTCTTCGGACTATTGATTTGACGAAGTTTCGAAGCCTGAGATTAGAAATGTAGGAAGTTAAAATTATTATCGAGTTAGGTCCACGACTAACGAGCCTTAATATTATTCTAGACTGGCTATGGCTGCTGCTATGTTTACACGGGCTGGCTACGGACTGATTGTTATTCACGAAACCGTACTTAATTAAACTAGTTCACACTGTTATCGGTTGAAGATGGTCGTTCTGGTGTCTTGTCTGACTAGAGTCTTAGAATATTCCCTAAGGATTATTACCATTTGATTTTGGTCTTCAGAGTTTTTATAAGGATTCTCACGGTATGTATGAACTAAATTCGATGATTGCTAAATATCATTAATTCTTTATGGTTATTGCGTATAAAAATATGCACTACCGGTCAGAAGTTTAGGTTCACCTCGCTTTCAATGTAACGCTCCCATGACTGCAGTTTGAGAAACATCACATTTAGAAGCAATTTTTCGCGTTGAATAACCTTCTTCGTGTAATGCCACAGTGACTGCTCGTGTCTCTACACTCAGCTCTGCTTTTCGACCCATTTCTCTACGATTGACAAATAAAATATGTAGTTTTCTTCACATTTCAATAATGAGATGATACTTATCGAATTACGTCAATTTAAATATAAACTTTTCTTTAACAGTAACGATTTTCAATATGAAAAATGTTCTACTTACCTTCTTGTAAAGAAAAATATGAAAAACAATTGGAAATATAACTTTTGGAAAGAGCTCTCGCAGCACTAAGATGTTACGCGTAATATGCACTAGACGCATCGAGAGAATGCAACCTGTCATAACAAGTTTGTGCTCGATCTACGCGTCTCCCAACGCGCCAAACTCCCTCCTACACTCTGACCAGTAGCGTGTATCGACTTGTTATAGGTAAGAAGCACGTGCTTGACAAAATTCACTGAGTAGCCGACTTAATTGCGTAGAATTCAAAAATAAAGCAAGTGATCTTAAACTTTTGACCGGTAGTGTATAGGTTCAGCAGACTGCGATTATTCATTTAAATTCAGTTAAACAAAATGGGCTAGAACCTTTAATTGAAATATTAAATAACAGAAGGTGGTTTAATCAGTAGATTAAACAAATTATCGCTTGACCATACAGACAGGATACCCGTAAAGTACGTTTATGTTCGTGAAGGTTCGCCGAGTATTGTAGAAATATTCAAACAACTTGCACTAGCAATAATACCAACAGTATTCCGCCGCAATCATAATATCAAGTTGCTTTGGAACCAATAGAGACTGTGGGGCGTAAATTACCTCCAACTGGAAAGTATTCTTAGAGAGTAATTTGATTTCATGCTATATGTCATGGCACAAGCATTATTATACATACATATACACGTTGCGTGTTGTGGTTTGAATGTACAGTATTATACCACACGTTTATATAACTCCCTTAAAAGGTGACTGTCTGTAAAACTTATTTTGCAATAAGAAAAAGAAATATAATTATATTGTCTACCGTAAATGGATAATAATGCATTCACATCAATATTCCGCATAGCATAGACAAGCAACGTTTATTTTTCCGAGTAATTCTGTACTGCAGTTTCTTAGAGATTTACGAACAACAAACACTATTCTTTTCAAGCAAAATTCATTCATTTTTTTGTACTAGCAGCGTTACTCAACTGTGATACATTGCATAATGGGTGGAGAGAAATAACCAAGAGAAGACTTTATTCAGGCCGCAACATGGACTTCGACTCGGAGCTGTTTGTTTTGCAAGGGAAGAATCGTTGCTGCGCATCCAAATGCTCGATAATGGTGGAGAGCAGCTAATGTATCCTCTGACTTTACTCTTAGGTTTAGTTCGTGACCCGTCGAGTGGACGTCGATACGTTTCCTCTTTCTTGACTGTAGCTCTAGCCGTTCCTCGTCTTATCTATCTTGGATCCGGAGAACCTAGAGCACCCAGATATACGGGAACCTCTACGTCCTTATTTCCTCTCTTATTCTCATCCTTACTGATAGCATTTCTTTCATTCTTCTTTTTAGTCTTGTTTCTCTCTCCTCATCCTTCTCTCTTTCTTGATCTTCTCATCCTGGGCTTTTCTTATTCCAATCTCTTGCTCAGCGAGAGCTTCTTTGTCTTGACTTGCTTGAGAGACTCTCATCGGCCTCCTTCTGCGCGAAAAAGTCTTAGCAATCAAACCACGTTATAGCCTAGTACCTAGCTCCAAGTTTGAGGTATAGACAAGACTCAACCTTTGATCACTTTCTTCTTAAAAATCCTGATTATGCTGTCAAATTAGAACTTAAATTTGATTGCTGCTATTTCAGATCTTTATCTTTGTTATTCTTATGTTAATTATATATAACATTATTGCAATACTAGTTATTACCGCCGTGGTTTGTGATTCACAAATTTTGTATAATTCTCTCTTAATACGAGATTTTTCTTTTATAATTTACAGTTCTATTTATCTCGTGTATGTACATGAATCATTTAGTAGACATCGTACTTCT
Organism: Cephus spinipes; assembly: GCA_963971525.1. Classification (NCBI taxonomy): domain Eukaryota; kingdom Metazoa; phylum Arthropoda; class Insecta; order Hymenoptera; family Cephidae; genus Cephus; species Cephus spinipes. The sequence goes on along the minus strand of OZ020578.1, from coordinate 6,815,500 downwards.
CTCATAACCATTTTGTCTGATGGTTTACATGTTGGAAGATCTTTTAAAATATTTGAAAAAAAGTGCAATGAAGTTAGCTCATATAGCGATAGAAAGAAAGACTTGGTTTCGAAGTACTCTTCAAGAAGAAGCTGAAAGAATTGACCGTTCCGAACTTTAAGCACGTAACAATTAGCTGGGAAAACAGCAAAGCCAGGAGTAAATATTGCTGACGTAATGTGCAAGCCAAACAAATTATCCGATGTCCTGACGTTCCTTAATTAAGCTTCCCATGTATTGCTACACGAATGGGATTTCTAACTTGACAAATTTAACCCCATGGAAACTCTCTTTCAGCTTCTGTGCATGCATCCTTACAAACAGACAGGTAAGTGGGTAGATAGGAGATTGCTATGTACTAGAATAAATAGAACTACATGCGAGCTGTCTATATTCTAATTATTTACGATTTTAGTCAAATGACCAATTTAAGGCAAGATGCATTACAAAGTTTCGTATCATTATCCTAAAAAGTAATAAAATACCAACATTGGATGTTATATGAGTATACTTTGAATTTTAGAGGATAACTTAGCCATCTACATATATGTATATCTGTATATACTAAGGTATATTCACTGGCAATAGAGATCAAGTGAGAGGAAGAGGGAGGGAGAGGGGTCCTTCGCCAATCCTGAGAAGGATTCTTTGCATATTAGGAAAGGATCTCGGAAGTACTTGAACCCTGTAGCCTGAACCGGGGTTAGATCGATCACTAAAACCCCCCCTTCCGCCCCGCCGCCACCTCCTCATACTTAGACTCTCTCGCCCTCCGAGCCAAAGGCGTGGGCTCCTCTGTATAAATGGCTTGTGGGGGGAGGGGGGGGGGGTTAGTTATTTGCACGTTTTCGCAGTTTACATCGTTTAAAGTACGCCGGAATGAATTGGCAATACGTTCGCGGACTGCTTCCTTCCCATTTCTGCAATGTAAAACGTAACTGGAGTACATACGCATAGGAATGCTATTGGCTGTTTTTGTTTACTGCTTTTTATACAGGTCCATCCAACTCAAAGAAACCAGTAAAATTTGACAGCTGTCATTGTAATCGATTTCGTCAAGCACCATTTAAAAATATTCTACAGTTAAAAGCGAGTTAAGTTTTCCAATGGTTAACCAAAGCTGTAACACGTTGGCTGCTCAATTGGACTGATGCCTTTGAGTTGAAAAGGCCTGTATGCAAACTCGTATACGTTGCTCACGTGTATGTGTATTCAGGATAGATATTTCTCCCTTGTAAAAAAAAAAAAAGAAATAAGGGAGTATTCGCCCTTCTGCCCTGTAGCAGTTAAAGCCGTTCACGTTTTTTAAACTAACTGCTTCCGCCGCGAAATGGCTCCCCATCTCTCATACAAGATAAATCGTTGTGGACCAACGGGAAAAATTTGAATGACCCAATTTGGCTTTTGTAAGCTATGCCGATATAAGTATTTTCAGTCCTAGGACAAGGATAATGAGACCGTACTGTGTGTATACTATATGAGATACATATGTATGTATATATATATATTGTGCACTGCAAATAAGAATCCGCTGTCTAAAAGGAATTTTGATAGGCTCAAGCACGCCGTATTCACGCCTTATACGCCTTATACATAGTTTAACAATATTGCTTGCTTCAATTATGTCACAAACCTCGAAAGGTCGCGAATCTCTACATAGCGGACTAGTTTCCCACTGGGGACCGGATGTCCTAAGAGATGTCGCGAAACGAGACACCGAAACTCAAGAAGCGATAGAACGTCTTACGAGAATCAGCGAACGTACAAACTGTAACAAAGGATAATTAATTTAGATAAAAGATGCTACGAATTTCAAGAAGATAATTAGAAACTAGTTTAAGAAGTATGGAGGACATTAGAAAACAATGAAATAATAAAAGAGCGATGGAACGAGAACTGACATACAAAAGAATAGTCCACGTCTCTCGTTCGAGAGACCAAACGTGGAGCCTTTCGCCGTATTCCAGGCACGTTAAATATCCGAAAAGTGAAATGTTCAACTTTATGAATTAATCGCGGTAAATCTAAACTTCTTCTTCATTACGTGACAAAATAAGTAAGGAAGGGCGATCACGCAGTTTCCCCGGACGAGCATCCCAGCACGTCACGTCCCTTGAGAGACCAGGGTACTAAGGAGACGGTATAGCGATTAGATCCTGGGGATCACGCTCACAACCGGTAGTACGGAAATATGCGTAAAATTGGCGATTTACAAGCCTCAGAACTTATCGTTATTCCAATAATCCTACGAGCCTTACACGACCACGGCTGGCAGGCGAGAGAGCGTGTGAACGTTGTGTTCTTCCGACGGTGAAAATTCATCACTCTTACACGCGCTTGTCCAGTCATCTACTGATTACTTCTTAACGTCCTAGTTTAAATACCCTGACGAGTTCCATTATCTTTTCGTTACGTTATTGAATTTGTCGTAGCAATTTTTTGCTTTTCTTTATCAATGAATGATGGTGATTATCCCGGACAAGTTGTTTGGATACCGAAATACCAGCCCGTCAATCTGCACGCTTCCCTATACTAAAGGCCAGTTCTTGATGATAACTATTCTCCCCTGGGACACCAGGCTATTGTAGCGATACTCGGTCCTTCTCGAGTGTGTATTTACTATCGTCTTAGATTCTAAGGCAGCGTGGACGCCTCTTTCACTGACCGAAGACATCCTGGTAGTTTTTCTTGGCCACGGGATCTAACGGTTCGTCATTGCTTTACCATTCGATCCTGCTTTATGAGAGGCTCTTACGGGAACGAGCGTATTAGGCAATTCGTGTGTGTCATGAAGCAGGGCACTAAGGTACCTGCCACTCGCCTACATCTCTGCTATTGAGTCTATAAATGGTACCAGAGCCGGTCGACGCCAGCTCCACTCTTCCGTTAGCAATAGGGCTGATGTCATTGGATGGTTGTGGACATTGTACACGTTCATTTTCTAGCTTCTTATCAATTCGATATGGTGGCTTCATTTGGTGGCTCTCGATGATCTTTCTCGCCAATCGCCCGCCGCGTGGTTATGTGTTTTACGAAATAAACGATATGGGTTAATTAGTAATCTGTCTAATTGTTTTATATATTGTGACCATGGAGTGTTTAGCCGGCGCGGCGAATGGTGGTCATGGAGTGGTAAATGCACACTCTATTGGAAATCAGTTCCAACATGTTTCACCAAACTAAATAATAACCTAAAGATTCAGGGCTAGGTTATAAAAAATAATTACATCTTTCGAACGATTTATTATTCTGTATGGTAAGTAGTAAGAATATTAATAAGTTTCTTTTACTCTATAAAAACGAATCAGAAAACGTTTCGCTGATTGTTTGAGTTTTTTGAAAAGTCATTGAAGAAATAGAAATATGGGAGACTACGTTAGACCTTGAGATTCTAAGCTAATCCTCTTTTGTTTCCTTTAAACCTGCAAGTCTTGTCATTTCTGATTTATCCCTATTTTGATTCTTTATGTGTTACTACACCTTATTTCAATGTTCTATCTTCCACTAATTAAAAATCTCGTTTATAAAATCATTTTTAAAAAGTTTTCTAGTTAAACATACGCATTTAGTTACTTAATAACATTTGCTGAGTTATTTTTGAATTCGAAGAGTACATGAGATTCTAAATGCCACTTAAGTCTTTTAATTGATAATGATGCAAAAAATTTGTTACCGATTACTACATTTAGGAATAATATAAAAATCCTGGAATAGGCATATCTAGTGGAAAAGTAGAGTAGGTATATAATAACTTTGTAATACAATTTACTGATATCAATAATCATTATTTCTTCGCGTATGGGATCTGCGCTGAATAAGGATATTGATTTCGGACGACCCGGCTGGGATCTTGCTCAGCAAGTATCTATGTCGTGCGATATAAAAATTGTTGTATCTAAAAACATATTGATGATAATCCAAATTCGAAAGATGCTTTTTGAGAAACAATGTCCACGCTGCTATATACATATGTATATGGAAATAGTACTTTGCGATACAAGTGCGAGAAAGCGAACTTTATAGGCAGGCGGTGAAGTTGGTCGCACGAGCCGCACACGAGTAACACAACGGCACGAGCCGAAGGCGAGTGCTGTTTGTGTTACGAGTGCGGCGAGTGTGACAAACTTCACGAACTGCGTATAATGTTCGCTTTATTGTACCAGTATCGCATAATATTTTCTGTAACGAATGCATGAAAAACGCTACTTTTGGTGCCTCCAAAGAGACTGGAACATCTCTTCGTTGCAGGAGGCAGCCATAAGAAGAGCCAGGAAGGCTTCCAAAGTGAATGCATTTCATGACAGCGCGCGAGAACAAAGTTTACTTTATCGCACTAGTGCGAGAAGAAAGCACTAGTGCGATAATGTAAAATTGGGCCGATTTGCGCATGCGCACCATTTTTATCGTATCCATAGTTATAAAGCGCCACTTTTGCCACACTTCGGAGGCACGAAAAGTAGCGTTTTTCATGCATGAGTTACATAAATAATATTTTTACCAACAATATACGTTGATCTATTATTATTCAAAATCATTGTTACGCCCTGGATCGTATCGAAAATTCAAGCTCTTCGTTTAGCAAACAAAATTTCGCAAAAAAATTAGAAAAATTTCACAGGTACACGATGCAGACTTTTCATTGATCCATTTTAAGAGAGTAACTAATCAATACATTAATTTTATGTAAAAAGTTTTTAATTATGGTAACATACAACGATAATTTATCAATGCCTGTTGATTTCCCTTTTTAAATAATAAAATTTCATTTCATTTTACTGACACGTATAAGAAGATAAACTGGAATGTCTCGATGTAATTTCATATCACGAAGTATAAGGTGTTCAACTATAGAGTATTCTAAGAGCTAGAATAAGCATCTTTGGGTCATGAAGAAAGATCAAAGATCAAAATGTTCCAGAAGAGAAATGCAACGACATGTATCACTTTATTTCATACTCAAAAAAATTTACACCAAATTCCAATCCTTTACAACGTCCAGTGTCCACGTTATACAATATTTGTTAATCCTTGATGCTTAAAAAATACGTAAGAACTGAAACTGGACTAAAATAGAAATGCAAAGACATGAGTCCCTTTATTTAATTCACAGAACCACCACAACAAGTTAAGGCTCGTGTGCTATGAGGTAATATTATATTTAAGCGAATACGTCTTCTCCCAAATCTCTGTGTTCGGTCCGAGAAAATGGTCAATTAATTACATTTTTGAGCTACTGAAAAAGATCCTGCCATAGCTGGTATTAGCCCCAAGAGCCGGCTAGGAGTTGGGTACTACTAGCCGAGCTTGGACAATTCTGGTCGACTCTTGGCACATACGAGGATGCATTCTTCTCGATGATAGCGAAGAGATATGGGATGATAAAAACGTGAGTAATTGAGCGACGACTCTTATTTATTATTTTATATATTATTAGCAACCATATAAAGTCTTTATTAATATTAAGTTAATGACAAATTTTTTAAGTCACTATTCACAAGTAATTATTTACTTAATTCATACCATAAGACGTCTGCGCTATTCTTTGAATAGATTGAAATAGGCATTTGTGTATGAATATTTGATGCTTTTTGATTCATTATAACCACTAATTGAAGATCTTTACAATAACCCGTAATTTTTATAATGCATGCATGTTATTATTGTACGACTCATTGTACGACTGTCAGTAAGACTTCTTCAGTTTGATAGCCATGGTGTTTTGAGATACTAATAATAAGTAATTTCTTTTTACCTCTGTTTCAGACATCAAAAGCCACCGTAGAACTTTAAGAATTCAGTGGTACAGTAATTCTCGATTCTCAGAGTCATTCAAATGTTTCGTAGAATGTCCTGGGGCATCTATTCCTGCGGTCGATCATCGACGTCTATCAAGCTGGAAGCGCCACATGAGCAAAATGACTTAAAACCTAGGTCATAATTAAGGGCTAATTTAAGGCTAATTTAATGCTCTATTCCCGAATTTAATGCTCCTTTTTTTTTAAAAAAAACTTGTGGCGCTGCTAGCTTGATATCAAAATGGCACCGCCACAAATTGGTATTGACCACACCACTAAAAGAAAAAAAGATAATAAATACTAAAATTAAAGGCTCATTTAAGGCTCTCGAATAAGATAAGAATCGATGAAATCGCCCACTCCAATCCCGAGATATTAAAGGGTAATTATGTATTTTCCTGTAGAGGAGGTGGTAGAGCAAAATATGTCAAATAAGTTGGGTCCACCACATTCGATTTTTTCAACCGGAACTATTGCATAATTTAGGGCTTATTTAGGGCTAATTTTGGACTCCATATTTGATTTTAGGGCTCACCCCCGTAGGGGGTGGATGCGTGGTGGACCCAGCTTGGGCTCAAGCTGGGTCCACCACACTCGTTCTCACTCATCTGTAATGATAACCTCAACTTATTATACATCATATTTTTTGACTATTTAAGGGCTGTCGAATGCGCCTAGTCGCAATTAAATCGAACCACCCCTTCTGAAAAAACCACTCCCTTATATACTTTTCTTATGTTATTTCAAGTTTAATTGCTTTGGAAATTGTTCTTTATGCATTATAAAAATATATCATGCTATAAATTTCAATTTTCAAATCTTTGCGATTTTTGGGCTGCACCCCTAGGTCCAAAAAAACAACCCCCAACACAAGTGAATTGTCTGGACGTGTGCCGCCATGTTCTTTATTATTCTGAATGACTTTAATACATATAATCATATAAGAATAAATATTTAATCACACACATAAAGAATATATAATGAATGTAACGAATATATAAACTATATTGAATATGATATATAACGAATATATAAAGAATAATATAATCTATTTAAGTGTAGACAGTCAATTAAGATGTTCGGAGATATATTGCTAAATCTAGATTTACTTTGTGATTTTCGAGCACAATTTCTGATTTGGACTTCAAATCATCATATAGCATCCATATGCCCGTACGCCTAATGCACGCGATGAGTGGTATTGGGTACTATGAACCACTAGGCCCATAAGACCCAAATAAACTCAACACGGTTGCAAACTGTGGGCTAATACAAGGTCGATCCGGTCATTCATGAATAGAGAAATACTTCCCTATGCTTATACTTGTGTTGGGGGTTGTTTTTTTGGACCTAGGGGTGCAGCCCAAAAATCGCAAAGATTTGAAAATTGAAATTTATAGCATGATATATTTTTATAATGCATAAAGAACAATTTCCAAAGCAATTAAACTTGAAATAACATAAGAAAAGTATATAAGGGAGTGGTTTTTTCAGAAGGGGTGGTTCGATTTAATTGCGACTAGGCGCATTCGACAGCCCTTAAATAGTCCAAATATATGATGTATAATAAGTTGAGGTTATCATTACAGATGAGTGAGAACGAGTGTGGTGGACCCAGCTTGAGCCCAAGCTGGGTCCACCACGCATCCACCCCCTACGGGGGTGAGCCCTAAAATCAAATATGGGGTCCAAAATTAGCCCTAAATAAGCCCTAAATTATGCAATAGTTCCGGTTGAAAAAATCGAATGTGGTGGACCCAACTTATTTGACATATTTTGCTCTACCACCTCCTCTACAGGAAAATACATAATTACCCTTTAATATCTCGGGATTGGAGTGGGCGATTTCATCGATTCTTATCTTATTCGAGAGCCTTAAATGAGCCTTTAATTTTAGTATTTATTATCTTTTTTTCTTTTAGTGGTGTGGTCAATACCAATTTGTGGCGGTGCCATTTTGATATCAAGCTAGCAGCGCCACAAGTTTTTTTTAAAAAAAAAGGAGCATTAAATTCGGGAATAGAGCATTAAATTAGCCTTAAATTAGCCCTTAATTATGACCTAGGTTTTAAGTCATTTTGCTCATGTGGCGCTTCCAGCTTGATAGACGTCGATCTCGGGGTGGTTGATTCTTTCTTGACTAACCAATAGATGCACGTATAAATCGAGGTAGAGTATTTATGATCCTCAATGCCTTGTTGCCGTCTTCGGTGATGGGAATTCCGTTGAAGCAGAGAACAACAGAATTGTTCTCTGGTTGAAGCAGGCTGTCCAGTGTTAGATGACGAGCAAGATCGTGGTTTGTTTTGGACCGGATAATCAGCCTTGCCGCTTTTTATAAAACTATACAAAAACTTTCAGAATTATATTTACATAATTTAATTATTTAATTTATTCAGTCATTTATAATATTCCGCGTGTGTCCTATTTCTTCTGTGTGGCGGGGCCAAATCTAAGAGGTTCGTACTATCGTTATTCAAGGAATTTCTTTTTTTAATTCGTGGACTTTCTTTCGAGGGGTTATTGAGTTAGGCCAATTTCTTTATTGTATTTTTTATCTTGAATTCCATCACTTGATCTGTTTTTAATATATTTTGACAGTTAATGTACCTTGAAGGTATTCTCTTTCGAGTATCCCTGACGTCTTCGCGACCGTCCCCATAATGTAACGAATCACCCCAGTCTCCTGTAATTTAATGGGTCGGGATACTGCATCTGAGAGGAAGATGGGTACGGGATATTAAACTTCTATTGGAAAAATATTTAGAGCGAAAGTCTAGATATTCAGCAACCCGGTACTTGAAGGAATCGATGTAATCGCTCCCTGCGGATTGACATGCCAGTGCCAAAGTCTGTGTCCAGCTCTTCGGTAAGTTAAGTTCATCCCTTTTAAATTTGGCGTATTCAATTCTATTTTATTTTGTTACCATTATTTGTAATGCCATTTTTACCCGCATACTCCAGGCGGAATAATGAGGAGATTACAGTTTCTCTGGCGCCTCGATTTGTCGATGGTGTACGATTGTATTTTGTGGCCGGAACCAAAAGTTATATAAGGTCTATGGTCCTGAATGTCTTAATTCTCGAGATAGTGTAGGATATAATCTCAGGGTAATGAGCAGCTATCGGTGAAATGTGGTAATACTCCATTTATTTATTCATCATGGCAGCTAGTGTCCAACTGACTCTCTACCTCCATGTCCGCTGACTTCAAACTCATCCGTACACTCTTACAAACAGTCGTACACAATATACACGTTCTCGTACTCATACACGCATTCTTATTTATTTTCTACAATATGAATGTTTCTTCCTTCCTATGCAAGTGTAGTTACAATCTAGGTGGGTTGGTAGTGTAATTCTTTATGTAGGGTCTTATAGTTTAATTAGGTTAAGTGATTCGAGGTTAGGTTAGAATTCCAGTGTTTTGATTGTTAATAATTCTGATGGTGTTTTAGATAAATAAGACTCGTCCGAAAACACAAAGATTGCTGCTCCGATGAGCTTGTAAATGGTTGTGTTAGTTCTCGTTGATTTCTTATAGGTTTAATCAACTTTTGTTAGTTTGCTGGATACTTCGTTTTTTCATTAGTTAATAGAAAACGACAAGCGTACTATTTCCCTATTATGCCAAACCTTCTAAAATATGACGGATATCAATTTTTACTACTCATGAACATTTCTTTATCTCGTTCCATAGATGCTGAATCCACTATTAAATTTGGGTACCACAGAAATTGTAATCATGCCGGGATTATAATATTAACGTTACAATATTTATACATGTAGGAACACTCCAAATAAAGGAGATTACGGGGTAAATGGTTTAGGTCTCATTAAAGATAATTTTGTCACAGTTAATGGATAATTCTCGACAGTCAGTCAGTTTACTTTTGCGCTCTGTCACGTCCCGTGTTTCATTCTTAATCCTTACCTGTCATAAAAATCCATCCACTGTGTCTCTTGCATACTGCTCCTTTACCGTTAATCCTTATCTCCACTAAAACATTCCATTATTATCTTCCTGAATACTTTCTACTTTTCAAAATAACCCTGTTTCATAAAAATCATGCCTTCTCCAATCCTTCTACCCTAAACTCCCGTTACCTCCAACCTGGGTTTTTTATTCTCAAATTAGGTTTCTCCAGTATCTTAACTCCTACCTTCCATCTTTCGTAAAATATATCAAGCAGACATCTCTTAGCGTAAGTTAGTTAGTAACCTGAGAATTGTATAGGATTATTTCAAGATTAGAATTTCAATTATTAGAAATCCACCGATACTTTTCTGGAACCCCCATAAAATATAAATTTGTTGGGAGCTCTCATTCTCTACTGTCTCTAGCCTCCTTACGACGCACCGCGTCGTGTTGAGAGATTACAACCTCTGTTGACGATCTCTCATGAGCTCATGACATTCTCGTATAAACATTCTTAAACTCTAGCACTATTTCACTTCACGTTGTAATATATTTTTTAGATTCAAAATGTAAAATAAATATAGAAATTATTATAACGAGATGATTATCAATTAACGGTTTATTCGAGAAAAGTAAAAAAATGATTAGTTCAGATAAATTTTAATAATCTATGAAATTAAATCAACAATCGACTTATAACCTTTATCATTTCTATTGCTTCATAAAACTTAATACAATAATAAGATGAAAAGGATTCTCCAACCGTTAAATTTATAAAAATTACAATTGTTTCGATACGCACGTAATTAAGCTTACAATACAAATACACGAGAAACACAATCATTCACGCACGCATACAACAAATAAAAATCATCCAATACAATGACTAATCGTTCAATTAATAAAAATCGATGCTTCAATATATACTTAAAATTCTTATGTGCTTAATTTATCCAGATGAGTCGTTCAATAATTCCATAAAAGTCATTTATAATTATTCCGGATCGTCTTGGAGTTCAGGTGCACTGAGGTATGGCCATTAGGATATCACTAGTCTGTCAATAGCGTGCACCACCTCCTCGTGTATTCCAACGTATAATGGATTCTTCAGTTTAGAATATACATATGATTCGCTCTGTTGTCTCACACTTTTGATCAAATAACAGTCATAGAACAAAATATTTCTTACAATATTGTCAATATAGAATATAGAATTGACGAATATGGATAAAACGTAGTACCTGCGTGACCGGAGCGGTACATCACCTGATCTGCTTGCCAGTTGCTTGGCGAAAGGGACGAACTCCCTGTTCTCTAGGGCTATCTTAACCATTGTAAACCGAGGTGGCGCACTTGTACCATGATGTATGGACGCGGTAACATTCAGAGCTGTATAGTTACTAGTTTCGTTACAACATATTCTTTCTTTGAATCTTTCGTCATACACATAACACTGATTCCTACAGCCATAAACATCTGTGACCCATTTCTTTATCATTTTTCTTAGGGCGCCGCGCGTCATGAAGCGATTTGAAACGAATTATGCAAAGTTAAGCGTGTTTTAAATTGCTCGGAGGGAGAAAATAATCCTGCTTTAGTAATGGCTGACTAGCTAGGTGGTCAGGTTATCCATTACCTATTACTTATTACCTAAGGATGTCCTTTAACCCTTAGATCGCCGTCATTTTGAAAGTCGAAATATAAAATCTTTATAGGTAACGTCAAATGTCGTCATACCAGTGGGCTAAGGGTTAACCGACGTTATGAAAGAACCGTTAACTCAATTTCCCTATAGTCATATTAAGAGTTCAAAGTACAAAGTATATTGTGCATAGTATGTGCTGTCTTTGGAGAAAGTCTTCAGATACATTCAGTTTAATGCAGGGATTTTTTGCCTCAGATCATTAAAAGTAACCGAAGATAGAATTTCGATAGATTTTACGTGTCATATTTGTCATTTTATTTTTCAGATGAACAAATTTTATGAATGAGATGTGGAATGTAAATTTATTTGAACGGATAGGACATAAATTACATGGAAGGTTAAATTATATAGACGTAGTTGTAAAGCTATTGTTTGATTAGATTAAGGATAATGTGATTTTGGTTTACAAAATTGGATCATAAAAATATTTATTATCACAAAGAGAAAAAAGAAAAGAGTAATGGTTACTAGTATGGTTAGCAGCGAGTCCCAGGTAGCATCGCAAATGGGCGACGAACAGCGTGGGACAGTATAGATTGTTTAGAATTCAGCGACCATTATTGTTCCAAACGTCGGATAGTTAGTGAAGAATACATTTGCTGTAAAGTGAAGCTTCACTGCTGGGACTCACTGCTAATCAGACTGGCAACCATGTGGAATAATGTTTTCTTGAAATACAATTTCACATAGCGAGTTCTGCTATGTCAAATTGTTCATTGTATTATGCGTAAGGCTAAAATTGGCTGTGACGATTGACTGAAGCTTGATTTATTAAATTTGGAGTTCCTTCCTCTTTTTTACCATGTAATTCTCCGTGGGTACATTTTCTCATGTAAAATGGCAAAATGTAACGATATTGTTTTGCTAATTTGTCCAATAGACTTTTTTCCGACTAATCAAAATCAGAGTCCGATTATGCAGCTTGACTGTAGTGTTGAGATTTTTTCCACTATTGTCGCAATAAGTACGTATGTTCTCACACTGAATGAATTAACGAGCCACTGAAAATGGTAATAGTTCTACTAGATTTAATTCATTTTTTTCGTACCTTTGCGTTTCCCTTGTAGGATTTGAATATTATGGGAAAAAGATTTACATTGAGGCATAACCGCTTGAATCATGCAGCCGCGAAGGCATTTACGGTAGCAAAGAAAATTGATTTCACGGATTCGGAACTTTCAAACTTGAAGTACTAGACATTTGTAAATGTTACTGTTTCATCTGCATTAGGAATATTATTTCTATATGTTATCAGGAGTGCGAGAATACACATTTGCCTATCCTTTTTTTACAATAGCGATTGTTTATTGAGTGGTGGGAAATTATAGCTCGTGGAACGTGTGAGTAATGCGTTGAAAGTGTAAAGGGATAGATGATGGTACAGAGGAGATTGAGAAACATTAAATCTGATTTATTCTACTGTTCCACACTAACTGTATTATAATGTGATTTTGACATTAGGATCCCCTGAGCGCAAGGTATACTTATACTGCGCGTAAACATAGGTACGAATGTCGTGATTGATGTGAGCGGCCTAAAGGGACGCGTATCGCGATTAGATTTGACTACATTCTTTTATGGTTGATTCGCTTGCTCCTGCCTGTTCCATTTGGTAGTGTCTCAAAATATATCCTTCACGAATTTAAAATATTTTTTTATCAATGAACCGAAAATTATTATTAAAATTACAAAATATATTTTTTTAGAATTTTTATAAAACACGATGACTCGTTTTTTGATAAAAAAATTCTTTAGTTCCGTGTAGAAAGTTGAAAAAATTTATCTGAATTACTGACTCCATGCAAAATTCATGGAGTGATAGCAAGTATAGGAATTTTAAGAAATTAAGAAGTTTTTCTTATCCATCGATCAAGTCGTTGTCTTGTGGAAAATTTGAGAAACTAAATAAAAATATCAGATGACTTCTGATCATATAAGAGACAACTTTTGCCGAGGCCTATCAGTATTGGAACGACTTCCAAGCCCGGATGACGTAAGCCACAGTGTTGGCAAAACGACGACAAGCTAAAACTTCCATACGTGGCTCCAACCCGGAAGCCAATTTTAACCATATGATTACGAAAGGAAGCGGAAGCCAATTGTAACCATAACGGCTGCAAAAGCCTTGAAACTGTAATCCAATGACTTTGTTTACTTTATAAAATAAATAATATGATAAATAATAGCAAGATAGAGAATTTGTCTCTAAGTTCAGGAAACCTGTAATAAGATTAATTAATTATACTTCTTCCCTTACACGTAGGACTGTTCAGGACTGTGACAACTATTGAAGGAGTCGTCGCAGGAATACAACTCAGATGGAATTGGAATGATAGTTATTATTATTGAACAAATAATGAGTGTTGATTTAAACTCAGAATCACAGTGTTAACGATGAGATATAAGTTTTGTCGAGAAGTACGTCATTGATACCGTGCAATTCAAAGTAGAATAGTGAGGAACATTGCACATCGCTGAAATTAAAAAGGATTAGAGCGGGTATGCATCGTGCAAGTCAAGAAAAGGGCAAGAAACCTTGCACGTTAACCAAACGAGAAAGCAGAAAATCTGCGGTTGAACTTGGACAGGAAGCATCGTAATATATTGTATGTGAAAGTGGTTAGCACCGGAAATTTTGTACAACTGATATCAGCAGGCACTGAACACCAGGAGAACTGAGATTTCCACTAGTTCGAAGAGACAGGGTTGAGTTCCAAATTCATGCTAGCTCGAAGCATGAGGCTCGGCCGCTGTTATTAGAGCAAGACGTCGAGAAGCGTTTACGAGAAGACCGTGTGGTGTTCTAGAAAACGATAGATTAGCTGTAAAGAAAATCAGATGGAAATTATCTAGAGTTTTTCAAGGGTTGTATTTTCGATCGAAAGAGTCCTGTGACCGTAGTGATGGAGGTAGTTCGAGAATGATTCCCCGTTACGTATTCCGGAATAGTCAGGAGAGGCCCCTGGTGGAGGGGAGGCCTAGCAGCCCCAGAGTGGGGAGCACTCACAATCAGAGTGCCTAGCGTCACGAACTCGAAAGTTCGGCTCCATTCTCTCATTCTTTGTGCTTCGTAGAATCAGTTTTGCGGGTAGTGTAAATCTTAAACACGTACCTTCATAATAGTATTGTCTATAATTGCGTGTATGGAGTCTTTATCTCAAATGCTTCTTCTTCTTAAAAAACTACGTTATTCTTTGTGTACAATCGTCATTTTTTGCGTACCATTTTATAAAAAATAAATATTTTCAAAAGTTCATACGTGCATTGATAGCCACATTCATTACTATCTGAAGATGCCAACTTTTTGTAATTCAGATTATTGTAACCGGAGATTTGCCCCCCACCGTTTAACATTGTTCTTTGCAAAATTGGTTTGGTATTCCTTGTCATTCTTTTAAATATAACGGAAGAATGTATGAAATAAATGTCAATTAAAAACTAATTCTTCGGAAAAAAAATGACGGAAAGCCTCTTTTTGGGTCCCTCTTTGTGGCATTTCCCCTTAAATGATTATTCTTTAATTCTATGGTAAGTTTTCTCCAACACGAAGTTCGATTTCATGCGAGGATCTACCCATTGAGAATAAACCAACTCGCGTACTTTTAGAAGTTTCTCACTCGAATTGCGTGTGAATAGCATACTTATTAATTAATCGTAGCTGGTTCATTGGTCTGGGCGTTCCACGAAGATCCACGTGAGAGATAATTGAAAACTCCACACTACTTTTCGCTTGCGCTTTATTTCTAATTATTTGTTTTTGATTGGTGGGTGTATAAATCGAAACGTTAGAGTCCGAGGAACATGTTTATTACGGAAAGAATTAGCTGAGGCATGGCGTGTGGTCAATTTCAAGCTTTTCCAAATTCACGAGGACTTTGGTATTCCATGTGGACCGGCTAGGGTTAATTATTCCACGTTGTTGAATAGCACGTAAAATATCTGTGATCATTTTGAACCCCTTCGATGACATGGACGCCATACGGCACCAAGCATTTATTTCACGAATAAGTAACACAAAATCGTCCGTTTTACTTATTGAAACGTGACGTTACAGAGCCAGAGGAGAAGTAACCTAGGAATGACCGAAAAATTAATAAATAGAACTTATATCAGGTCGGACAGTGGGTTCGGTGACACAGTAGTAAGTGCTCGGGCTGGCAGTCCGAAGGTATCGGGTTCGATTCCCGATTAGAATTCTTAGCCCCCTCTATCGTTTCCTGGCGGCTGTGGATAAAAATTAATTATAGCGGGTGGTGCCGGCCAACTCTCGTTATATTTATACAAAGGTTTTTGGGATCGTTGATATCGATTTCAAGATTAAAATTGTATTGAAAACGGTGGACCCAAAATGTTACAAAAACTTTGTTAGAAATGTTTGAAACTTGGTTTGTGGCACTTGTGGAGTTGGTAACGCCGGTTTTGTTGAAGTTGGGCCTGAAGTTGAAGAAAGAGATAACGACTGATGGCGACCAAATCCTGTCGTTTTCTTATCAGTGGCGTGGTAAGAAAGCATAAAGAAAGTAACCAATAGACGTACATATTAGAAAAAGAGAGCGTTTGGCCGCTATCCCATTCCCTCTTCGTTTATTTGAACGGACATTTTTTCAAGGGGTTCGAAGTAGGGATTGCGTTGTCCATACCATATTTTGAAAGGTCCACCATTTTGAATTTTGCAAATTGACTTCTGAATTGGAATAAACGACTCCAAAAACCCTTATCTAGCAAGGTCAAAAAAATTCGTAGATTTTTTTCTTGCTCATCGGAGCACCAAAACTAGAATTGGAGTCGCTCAAAGAGTTAATGGAATCAATAACAATCTATTAATTGCAATGTATCGAGGATTTTTAATTAAAGACGTTTTATTTATTAGTTTGAGAAACGATATCAGATAATTAATTATCCTTACAAAGTACCACAGGGTGCGCATTATAATACGTGTAAAGCTGCCTATCCTTAAACAGTGTCTGGGTAGGATTGCTCGATATCTACTGTGGTACGGAATCATTCAGTGAAGCTTAACGAAGCTTCTAAAGCCAGCTGTGTTCGATTCACAGTCCTGATTCTCGACCCATGCTATCGATAGGAGGTGTCTACCTCCCCATCACCCTCTCAATGTGGCTCTGCTTCGTCCTCAAGGCGGACTAGACACGGAGACTTCTCCTCTCTCGGAACGGTTTCTCAGACTCTCACGGGGTTTAACTTCATTTCGTATTCAAAGCATCGTAAGCCGCCCATGGGACATACGAGACAATCGTCTTAAGGACACGCGCTTTCCCATGGAGATTCGGACTATCCAGATACCATGGGTAGATCGAGGGGCATCATCGAGACGGGGAGAGGAAGAAATGAAATTAAAAAGGAGATCAAAATTAGAAATACAGCAAACGAGAAGGTTTCTTAAATATTTTACATGCAAAGTATCCTTTGATAAGGATACGCATAATTCAGAGATAAGATGGGTGATTATAATGTGATTTGCTAATGGAGCATTAAGAAGAGCTGATGGTTTATTTAGAGTATGATATTTGGTGAAGTTTTCCTTCATTACTATTATTGATAAATCTTAAATATGTTGAATCAATTTAATAAATTCAATTAAAAAATAGTACTCATTTTATACTAGATTCATACATGGTTATTCAGTACGATCGTACTATCTCAACTTGAATTTACCATATGCATCAAATGAATACG
Organism: Cephus spinipes; assembly: GCA_963971525.1. Classification (NCBI taxonomy): domain Eukaryota; kingdom Metazoa; phylum Arthropoda; class Insecta; order Hymenoptera; family Cephidae; genus Cephus; species Cephus spinipes. The sequence continues at coordinate 6,798,348 of OZ020578.1, read as the reverse complement.
CTAACTTGAATTCGTGCACTTGATCTGACTAACCCTACAGTAATAGAGATACCCCACAAAAACATTTTGGTGTATAAAAACTTGCCAAGTACAGGTTAAATTTTGAGATAGCCTTTAAGCGAGAAGTATTTCTGATTTTTTTCTATTTACGATGCAGCTTGTGAGCATTAATATTTAACGGCAATCTTTATAATTTACGAAGAACAGTAATAATGCAAAAGGGTAAAGATTGTCTTAAGTACTTGGCATCATAATATGATTTCAATATTTTTTGTATATACGGCAATGGTACATCCCTTGATTCGGAGATACGTTTTTGGAATGGGCGACTTTAAGTTCTTCCTATACTTGACGAGTTTTTTTAACATGAAAGTGTTTATGTGGAGTAGTACTATAAAGCAATCTATTTTGTTTGTATTATACCATTGGTATACCGTTAATCATCTTCAATTCATAATAACGATATTGCGTGCTTTTGGCAATCACACTGACTTTTTACACGTATAAAACAAAAAAAAATAATAAAGAACACTTTGTTAATTTATAAGCGTCTACCAATTCTGATACTCATAACTCTTAAACTAAAGAGTTATTTATGAAACGAAATATTACACACATAACTTGTGAAAGGTCACAACATATATTTCTGTTTTGAGAGACGTCAAACTTTTGATACACGTATTACTATAATGAGTAGTAGTTGACAAAATTATTAGCCATGTTGTTTCTCCAATCGTATGATCGTAAATAGGTTACTGCGCCACTACAGTTGGGCCGCGACATCAGTTGTCACTTTGTGAGGGGCCAATCTTCTTACGGACTGAAACGTATATGAGGCCCCTGAAAGTGAAACTGGTACAATGGCTTGACTATAGTAGCGTAAAAGGTACTAATGGACATACGAAGATGACGACAACGGATTGAAAAATAAAGGATCTTGCCCTAGCTCTCAATAAGCCCGCATTATGTGCTCCAATCGTATTTATATAGGGTCTAATTGATTAACAATATTGGAATTCTATAATGAATACATCATTACATTTTTAAGATATTCGTAAGATATTTGATTCGAAACACAAGAATAAGAGATGTTTCGAGTAAAAGTAAAACCTCGATGCTCGAGCCAAGCCTTACGAGGTTTCAGATGTGCGTTAATCTGTACTAGGAATTTCAAAAAAATTCTTATACTGAAGAGTGGAGTGGTATAAATAAACGTCAAGGTAATAACTCAAAATTTTACACTGTGTAAGCATGATCAGTCGTCAGTAGGTCAGTAATCATAAATCAATGTATGGCAAACCTTAACCTACAAAAGGTCGCGTGAGCTATAGGCTACGTCTTAGGTGTGATAGTTTATTTCTGTCTCGAACAGTATTTCAGTACTTTTTTTATAACCTTATAATACATTCGTCTCATGTTATTGCGCAAGCTGATATTCATTCTTATAATTGTTACCAAGTATCAAAGTTTACGGGGATCAAACTCAAGCGATCCTGTGTATTACGATTTCAAAAATTTTTCAGGATTGTAACTTCAAAAAATATGATGCATTTAACTCAACACTTTACCGACCGGTAGCCCATTTATCGGCTTTTTGCCGCCAATGCTTATCGACTGATAGCCTATTAATCTGCGGCCGAGTGAGCGGTGGGAAGTCCGTAGTATATTCAACCGCTATCGGCCGGTAAAGTGTTAAAGTTGTTAGGAAAAGTGAAAAACCAGCTTTTTAAAGTATATATAGCACGTAAATCAATACCCAGGCAAACCCAAGTCGGTTACAAGGAAGTCGCAGAGCAGTTGCTTACTTCCACTGCGTTCTTTTGTAGAACCTCCATAACGCTGTTGCAGGATAATCCAAATCTCCGTGTCAACACAAATAGCATAGTAGTAACATAGGGGTGTCAAGTGGAAGTCCCATTGCCACTTCCCATAAGTATTTTATGGGGTACACATCGTTTGTAATTCCTAAAGATCACAATATAACTTCAGTACGAGTTTTATGTCGATCACAGCAAACAGTTACATAACCGTAATGTAATATTGATTAAATTTAACGTAGGATTTTAGATTTTTAGTTTATTTCATTGTCACTACTGGAATTTCAGAGTTTGGATAATTAGACTCAAGGGCCCGTACTCATACCTCTCTTTTAGCGTTAAGAGACGTCTATTAGTCGTTAAAAGACAGCAGATAGCAGTCGATAAAAGACGTCTTTAACGCTAAAAGAGAGGTATGAGTACGGGCCAAGGTGTCAAAAAAGCTAGGTGCAACTGGTACGTTACGCTAACGCACTTTTAATAAAGTATGTGTCCTAAAAGTATTACACTTACGTATAAATTTGAGAGATATACATTAGTCGCGAGTTGAATATTTCGCGCCTTGCCACCTAGCGGACATATTTTTTACAACTCAACTCACAATGTGAACAAATTTAAAAAGTCCCATCGAGTTCTCAGAATTGCTATAAATTCAAATTCCTCCTCGAATGGCTTATTCTAATCGCGCCCTACACTTTGTACCTTTTTCGGACGACGTAGATATCCTAGCAAAGTCGAATGTTGGCTGAGTAATGTTTGTATCGATTTAAAGAAAACCAAATCTGCTTATATTCTTCATTTTTAGGATATTCAACGCCAAAGTTGACATCAAACGACACGACAATTCATAGGTTTTATGGCGCGAAGTATCACCTGTTTTATATTTATTGACAAATGAAATTAAAGAGAAATCACGAAAAATAAATATTAAGCAAATCGTGTAGAAAATGACGATAATAATTTGTATAATTATCAATGGGATTTGTTAAATCGGTATACCGACTAACTCAAATTCTTATTTAGAATGATTACCCTTCCATACATAATATTTAGTTGATCGTTTTCGTACATTAAATTGAACTGAATCATATGAAATATTGTTCCTTGTATCTTTCTTTGTTAGGTACCTTTTTACATTCTTTTCAAATTATATGTAGGTATATGTATAAATCATTGTGGTTTAATCGTCCAACATCGGCTGGTACGTTTATCGTGAATAATTCTGTATACGCGAAGTCGTATCGCACGAGAGAAATGTTAGTTAAATGGTGTGCTCATCAAATATGAATATTTCTTCTTCTTCTTGATCCTTTTTGGCTTTATGCTCTAGAGAGCCAAGTGCCAGGATATGAATATTTACTTGATCTAAATCGTTCAATTTTTATCACGCGTATCTTCCTATCCCTGAATATTGAGTTACGTAAAAACACGCACACGTACGTACCCACCCACATTTCCACACGCACGATCGCGCGGGGGGATGTATGTATAACGTCGATGTATCATATGGAATACAAACAAACATGGTAATAGTAATCTGAGGATCTCCGCAAACTATATAAAAGTAAAGTACACTTACATACTACATTAGATGTGCTGTTTTTCAATGCAATGGATATCAGGCTTTACGCCATTGCCAACAAGGATTTTCTTTTTTCTTTCTTTCGCTATTAACCCCATATGGGACAAGTATTAGGGTTTTCGAAAAAAATAAACAGCATAGCCAGCCCTACTTCTTAACACTCAGAAATCGAAACTGTATACTACAACAATTTCTGTCATTGTATATACTCTGTAACTATTGAGAGGACTAAAAGAGTGAACAAGGCTTTTTATCTTTTACTTTTTTTTATACCTAAATAGTGATATTTGCCATGGAATTTATCAAATAACATAATACTGATGACATAATAGGGAAATAAGGCCACGTGACACCAACCAATAACTATTTAAGGGCATTCGTCAATCTTCTGACATGTAACCTACTGTACTTTGTAACTTTTAAAAGAATAAATGTGGGCGCGTGTGTGCTAAAACTTATCCGTAAGCAAAATTTCAGTCGGCTCGCTAACCCGAACAACTTCAAATTTACTCGAGAAACAAAGTTTCGGGTATATGTAAATGGCACAGTACCATTTATAGATAGAAAAATGTTTTCTGAATATCGACGTTCCGAAAAATCCTAAAACGTCATATATTCCTGCACCAAAACTCTGGGTGAACCGCTTAACCAATTGATGTGAAATTTATAGGAATTGGCATACAGCATTAGTAATTGGTAAATATCGAGTATTCACGGTTCAAAAGTTCCACATAGGGAAATTCAGTTTTTTTTGTAACGGCGAATACATAAAAGGGCATTTAGTGGTCGTGATACATGGTAAACCTGTTTGTCTCGATATTTTTTGTCTACTATGTCCAATATGAAAATCATTATCATAAACTTTTCTCCGTGTAGCTTTACGTTTTTGTTGAACATCCAGAGATCATTTGTTCTCGTAATAAGGTAAGAAGCCTTCTTTTGGCATAATTAGGCGGAAAATATCAATGTCCCACTTTAAAAATGGGTATTTTGAGTCGAGCCACAAGAATCTGGGGTATTACCGTACCGTGTATTAGAGTAGGAGAGCTATAAGCCTCTCGAGTCCCTTTCATCCCTGGCAAATGATGAAGAAGGGTAGGGAGAGCCAAACCCCCAAGAGCGGAGAAAGCGTTGGAGGTCGAAGATTATAAGAAAAATTGCGTGAGGAGTCGTGCGGGATGCTGGTATCGAACGATACTCGTTCCATCCCGGAAAATGACGTTCAAGGGGTTCCCGCCATTATAGCGGCTGACTGAAGACGTTAAGGTCGTAAGCCGCGAGGAACTGGATTAGAAAGGGATGATGCCAAGTAGTGCCTAACCCTCATTGATATATACTTGCGTATCTTAGAGGTAGATGCTGCCAGATATGTATATGGTACAGAAACACAAGGATTTCCGTAGAAGGTCTACCTTTTGAAATTTTCGCTAGGAATAGCGAAGGAAAAGTACACATTTGTGTCTTCTGTACGAGTCTGAACTTTTTTGTTCTTGAACCCCCATGTAGGTATGAAAAAGATGAATTATTCCGGTCCCATGGTCACGCATGGCCCACGGGATTGGTTGATGTCCTAAAGCATATTGGTGGAAGCATGAGACATATATTAATACGATCCAATTAATATTAGGGCTCAAAAAAGGTAGCGGGTACGAGCTTTAGTGGAATGGGATAAGGTTGGGATGCGAGTAGATAAAGGAATTATACTCTGGTGACCCAAAGTATCTCTGCTTATTTACTGGTGGATGTTCCCTTCTTCTTTCTCTCTCGTACTTTTGATACGAAGGAACGCGTGCACTTTTTATTTTTATTTTGTCATTTTTTGTATTTGCCCTCTTTTTTTTACCGACTTCGTGGAACACTCTCTTCCGTCGCGATACGAACTGACTCAGATTGGCAAAAAGCTCTGAGCTTTCTCTGGTCCATAGTTTGGGAGCAGTGATGGTACGCGAGAGAGAAGAAAAAGGGAAGGAGAAGGCTAGAGCGTATAAATAGGAGAGGGAGAGAAGATGCCACTTTTTATGTGAACAACCATTTAGTACTTGCCCGCAGTTCTAGCTGTAGGCATGGAGGTGGCTCTTGAGACAAAAGATTGATAAATTCCACTCCGAGGGATTAAAAATCCTTAAATTTCACCAGTTTCTTATTTTTCTCACAGTATTTATTTGATTTAATTGCTCTATGTAACGGTTTAGGTGGTTCAGAGATTATAATCATAATAGTAATAGTTATTTATATGTAAGAGTTAGTAAAAAAATTGCAAAATTTTGAAATTTCGTATAGGAATAACACTTTTTATTGCACGAATTGTAATATTAATGCATATATTAAGCGTACTATGTTACTGGGTAATATCTAATAAGTTCTAAGAACGTATAAAATCCCATCCCACATAGGGAAATTTGATCGGACGACCAATGCTGCCAATGTTGGCTTTGGGCGTAGTACCAATCATCGTCCAAACCTTGGATGATAAGCCCGATTTTATATCGTTCTGTAATGTTGGTGTCAAAATCACTCACGCTGATACGCCGAGAATTGGTGTCGAAGTATGTTCATCACTGGGTGCATGGGCAAAGGATTGGCGTTCAAGGTATTCCCACATTGAGAAAAAGTCCATGAGGTCAATGGAAATGTATTTGCTTCAACTATTAATTTTGAAAATGTGTATTTTGCTCGGAAGTTCATATATCATCTTATGTCTTATTGTCGGCATGAGTTTGTTAATATTTTCTATAAACAAAATGTTCCTATTTACTTGGAGATTCGAATAAATGACCTAATCTCTAACATTAACGCAAGCATGCTATCTATGACGCTATGGACCACTTGTAACTTCTATTCTCAAAAATAAAGAAATTAATTTTATTCAATTAATTTGATTGAAATTTACTTTTATTAATAACTTTTTAGTAACTTCCATTCCGCCAGTATTCGTTCTTGCGCTACTAAATATCAGCAAACTAAAAATTGGCGAATCAATGGTGATCCGATTATCGATTTAACATTAGCAAACCAAATATTGCTTGATGAATGATGTCGCGACGGATTTGCCCAATAGGGAGGAATCGAAAATCGGTGAGAAAATCGGGAAATTTATATTTCTGTTATAACTCAGATTCAGAATTCAATCAAGAGATTCGATAGTCTTGCACCAAGTTGCAGGGTAAATTTAAGTTTGGATGCACGTTTAAGGATAAACCAATGACTATCAATTTACTTATGAGTACCTAAAGATTTAGAGTGCATGTATTACAATCCGGAATGTAGCGACATATTATAAATTTATCAGAACAATGCAGTGTGAATTCCTTTACTGCAATGCAAAATTATAATCAGACAGCTCTGCACTCTAACTTGCAATCGTCGATTACAATGCGAATTTTGTCTCCAAGTAAAAGTATAGCAAATCATTTTTACATATTAATTTAATAATTGCATATAACAATTATTGTCCCCATAAGTAATTCATAATGTTTTTCAATATTTATTACGGTGACGTTTGACTAGTACCAATTATAAGTACAGTTGACTCTCACTAACAATAATAGTACACAGTTGGGACCAGAATCGTGTCCTACTAAAGAGCGTGGCCTACTAGGGAGTATCTCCCACCACTGCATATGCCTTATCCTTGCGCGCTGCTAGTGAGGATATGACCTTCCCCTCTTGGGCCTTGCGGCAGAGCAGATTAAGGGGAAGTGTGTTACAAGAGAGCGTGCTCCTAGGGAGAGTCGTCTTATAGTACCATCTGCAGATACGTTTTCACGGTTGGTAATTGAATCTAACCTTTTGACAGCACGTGGTTACTAGCAGTCATTAGCGTCAAGTATACAATCATGCTAAATATTATAGAAGTTGTTACAAGTGCAAAAATGTATAAAGTAAAGTAAATGTTCCAATTACTGACATTCTAAGTAAATACTATATAAATATTATACATTTTAAGATAATACGACATATGTTTGCGCGACGAGTGGATTAACTTGACAGAAGTTACACGAAATATTTAATTACGGTACAATAATTAATATAACAGATCTTTGTATTTGTCATTGGGTTTGCTAGTCGACGAATCCAAAACTGATCAAGAAAGCGTAAGGCGACGCGTCAAAATACGACGGAACCGATACTCGTTATAATTCGAAAACAAAATATTGGTCAAGGTGATCCTGGATTATAGGTCTCCCGAGCGATTAACGATACGGTAAACTTAAGAGTAACGCTAAGGATTTCAAAAATCTGGATCTTTCCCGAGAGACGCACTCTGATATATGGTATGTACCTCTTCGCCAAATCAGATCTGAGGTTAAATCGACTTCACCAGGTCGCTCACGCTTTTCGATTGTGTTGACGATCTCGACGGAATTAGATCCTGGCATCTTTGATAAGTACGGTGATTGCAGCGTTAGCTTTTTGAGGCAAGAATCTCAAGCGCTTTTTTCTTCCCTTTTCTACGGCTCCGTGTTGTCACTGCGATACCATGATGTGATTAGGATTGTGAAAATACTCGGCGAGGCTTTCACGTAGTTGGACTTCCAGGATCCTAGCTTTGGTCTTCATGTTTCTCTTTCCTCACCAAAGCTCCACCAGGCCCGTAGCTGGCCACTTTGGGTCCTGTAGGATTGAAAATTTGAACTGAATAATTTCTATTTAGAAACAGTCCTGAGGGGAAAGAATAATTTTTAAAGTCAATCAACACATTTGAGTTTCGTATCCGTCTGTGTCAGTGAGAAATATTCATACATTTCAGTACCATTCAGTAGCAACACTATTTAGATTCGATCTTTAAACCAAAAACAATTCAACGCCATCCAGAAACATGGTACAACCTATCGAATCCCATAGCTTAGCTTAAATTGCCTATTTTTGTGACAGATTCGGAATGTCATGTAACAGCGTTATTCGATTCAAGTATTCAATGTGCATAGACCTTAAAATCAGTGAACTGCGAAAATGGACAGTCACCTTTACAAACATCAATAAGCTTCTGGGGTAAAGTTTATTAAAAATGCATATAGGTAAAACCAAGTGATTTGGTCCAGTTTGATTTCTCGTTGCAATTATTTAAAAGCAATTATTTATATAATACAACTGGTGAATGTGGAAATTCTTACAGTCAGGATTAGGAGTTTCTGACGATTTGTTATTCCAAAAATGTGAAGAGGTGTAGGTTCTTAAGACAGAGTTCATGAATGCATAGGTTAGGAAGAGAAGGAAGGATTACAGTATCGACATAACCAAGTTCAAACATTGGACCTCAAAATTCTAAGCCAAACCTATTTTTTCTTCGCTTTTAAACCCGAACATCTCGCTTTGTATCTATGCGTTTTATATTTTTTTCTATATTCTATATTCTACTGAATTGTTGAAAATAAATTTGAAAACTCGTTTATAAAATAATTTTTAGAGTCCTCTATTTACGCATACACACGTACTTATTTACTAAGTTTGCTCAATTATTTTCAAATTTAAAGAGTAGGTACAGGATATGAATTTATACATTACTTAAGCTTGAATATGTTGAATCGTTAGTAGTAAAAAAGTCGTTCATCGATAGCTTAATTTAGGATTAATTGAATAATTGTGTATTAATGAACTATTTGATGTATTTTTCATATTTTTTAAATTATAATATTTACTGTGCCGCGCATGGTACTAGGAAAGAAAATTTCTACGATACGCCGAGTGACATTAACATCATCTAAACAAAGGGTCGCCAAATTGTAGACTTTGGCCGTGGCTTTATAACGAAAGTCGGAACCAATTTTCCCTCTCGGTTTTTCGTGGGGAATAGCTACGGAAATTATCAACCGAGACGGCCGCTTAATGAACGGCTTTATAAGGAGTTTCGACTGAATCTGTTATACAATATTTTTCCACATCTCATAATCAACAAATGAAAAACAATCGAAACACAAAATAATAAAATAGCTCGTGACAATAGAACCACAAACAGAACGTCATTATACAACGAAAGTCAGGACCGTCAGGACTAACTGTCCGAGAGGTTCAGTATAAGATGAATATACATATATATTATCTTACCATTTTGTAATACACAAATTTAAAGTTTTCTTTGCTGAAAACCAAACAGCAAATTAGTCATTGTAACTAAGCAGAATTCGTCATCGAAATTGTCCAATATCTGCGTATTTAAAACCCGAAGTAGGAGCACATTTCTCGTAGAAAAAACCTCTCCAAATCCTTTGAAACTTCATAAACTACAAAGTTTCAGGTAAAAAGTAGCCGCAAAATTTCGATTCAGCTGCATAAAATTATGAGAACTGAGCAGCTCTTTAAAAGTTATATTTTGCTTCTTTTTTTAATTTAACTACTTTTGCAACTATGATCCTTACGTTTATTTCTCGCTGCGACCAATAAATTTTACCCAGGACACATTAGTACTTGGGCGATGATATGAGAGTCGAAATCCTTTCAGATAAAGTATAAAAAAGTTTTCTTGATTCTACGAAATGTAACTAAAATTATGAGGTACTGAATTTACTACATAAATAATATTACCTAGGTATTGAAACAGATTTTCTTCTAAGCATTCATTTTCAAATAGGCAATAATTTTTTGATATCGCGATGTGGTAAATACTTTTGTATATTTTATATAGTGATGATTCTATTTCGATTGTTACCGGTCAAATGGAATTGTTTATATCTTGAAACTACGACATTAATCGACAAATCCAATACTTTGTTCCATGAACTAAGAATAAAATCGTCAGACACACAGACACTCATTCATTCATCCACATACGTTGTAATTCGCCCACTAGTAAATAAATCACAATGAAAGAAGAACCAATATCATAATTTGACTTAAACACCAAGTCCTAAGATTTCCAGGTTACTAGCAGAAGGGCCACTTCACAATTCCATGTTACAGCTGGTGTCTTAACAAATGGATCCACGATATCCGGACGGGACAATACAGTTATCCTGATGGCTATCAGTATAGAATCGGTCAATATGTTTGTTAGAAATCTATGTTTAGTTTTCTCAGGCGCCTCACATCGTGTCCAGGCCTCTGGATATCGATGTAGTGTAAGATTTACAAGTAAATGATCGTCTCTTATGATAAGTTTATAGATGCAAGTAGACCGGTGCGTATGTATTTGGAGATAATATTAATTGACATGCTCTATGTAATTTTTTACATTCACTGATTATTCGGTGGGGATGACATTTGATCAAAGCGACATCTCTAGTTACCTTAATCTAAGTCATTCGTCGGTAGCTTATGCACATTACAGCGGATTGAGTGTAGTTCACAAACTGATACTTATGGATATATAAAAATCATGAAAATCTCGAGAAACATTCATTAATATGAAATATACGGCTAAAGAAGAACTGAAATGTAAATAGTATTATGCTTCTTCACTAAGAATTCCCTCGCTAATATTTAACCTCTTCGCCGTCAAAGGGGAAAAGATTCCCCCACAATAGCCTGGCTGTTAACCTATGTGTCCTCATGCTTGGTTGTGCTGGTCGGGTCTGCTGCCCTGCAAAGGAAACACATCATTCGCGTCTTTCTTAACTCCGCCCCCTGTAGACATAGTGGGGGCCTCGCTAACATTGAATTTCCGGAAACGCGTTACCCGGATACCTAACTATTAGTGATGAACCGCTGTATGGAACTATTATGTGACTCTATATATAAATAATTAATATTATATATATTAATAATATTAATACATACTAATCAGTACAATGATCATTTAATCTTTTAACTGTCATAATTCATTTTTTCAGCAAACTTTTGCGATGTTTGGTATTCCCACATTTTTTGGATTGCCGATTACGAATCCAAAGATATCAGAAATACAAAATGGTAAATAAATTATTTAATTATTAAAATTTTCTAACCAAAAAAACTACAAAAAATATAAGCTGTATTACGAGATATAAAAAATATCTAGTAAAATTTTTAGTGTTTAATATAAAATATTTTTCGAGAAATCGATTTTTTCTGATGAAAACTTTGTTTTAAATATAATATGATATAAATAATGACTAGTAAACAATTAGATGCAAAACTTTTCAAAAACATATAAAGAAAGTGTTTATACATCAGAAAAGCCCAAAACCATGATTGGTTTTGCGAAATTACGAACTTTTCAATATAAAACGGAAAAAAACAAGTGGGAAGTATACCTCCCACTGGAAGTGAAAGGTAAAGCTATTGCATGTGAGATATGATGGATATTGCTACACACTCCTATTAAACTATTAAAATTTTCTTTTTCTTTACGGTGATTGTTTTTTTAAGCTCTCTCGCACATAGTACATTAATAGTTAATGCATATCATTACGTGAATCCATATTTATGGCTTATATTTTAACAAACATCGAGATGTCTAAAAGATACGTCATCCTAATAAAGTTTTACGTGAAGGTGTTAAATAGATTTCTAGGAAACGTACAGAGTCAATGCTTAAATCTCGGTCAAGCTAGCACCGCCATAAAGGAAAATCGATAAAAGATATACATCATAGTTAAGGGTTGATTTCAGGCTAATTTAATGCTCTGTTGCCGAGTTTAATGCTCCTCATATTTTTAAAAAAGCTTGCGACGGTTCTGGCCCGATATCTAGTTGGCACCGCCTCAACGTAAAATACAAAATTATTATAAGGACGTGAAAATACGCTACGTAATAAATAAAGGCTCAAAGGATAGATACACATTGTTTCATTTGAATTAAATCTTTCACGAAAACCAGTACACCATATGTAGATTCCATATACAGTACATATTACATTCGAAGTGTGACTTTTCGTGTTCCGTAAACCATCAAAATCTTTCACGAATCAAAGGCTCTCAAGGTATCTTAAAGCCCGAATTTAATGCTCAACCTCTCGAGGGTGCAGACCGCCCCAGCATCGGAAATACAGCCTGTATCTCTCGATGTCACAGGAACATGAAATGTCACAATTTATCGAATTTAACATTTACTGTATACAGTATCCTGCTTATGGTGTATGTACTGGTAGCTCTTAATTATGATGTGTCTTTTTTTCGATTTTCCTTAGTAGTGCTGCTAATTTGACCGAGCTGATGAGACTATGAGACTATCTGTACAATAAATGCAATGGCGCTAAATTAAAATTTAATATTATAGTACTATAATTTGTTAGTAGATAAGAAATTATCAGGACAGACTGTTCAACAGGGTGCAAGTATTTTCCAATAATTTCATATTCATATAAAGTTTTAACGTGAAAAGCGCATTGAGAGTCGGTTAGTTTAGCTTTTAACCTGAAATTTGGCAAATCCACGAACCGTCCAATGACGCGTTTATTTGTCGGAGAATTAGGCCAGGTTGGGTTGGGGTAGTGGCGGTATGGCGATGGAGGTGACGGTGGCAATGGCGACGATGCTGCCGGTGAATCCCTCCATTCAGTACCACTGGATAGAAGCGCGGCGCTGCCGCAATCAGTAAACCTGTAAAACATTGGATTAGGTGGCCTAACCTGACGTTACCCTGGCCACTGGACGAAGCAACGGTTCCCCAATTTACGTTCCATGAAAGCGACCACTATGCGTTATCCAATTCTCTGGAAACAGTTAGATCCTTTTACACTGCTTTCCTGCTTTGTGGAGCCTTATGCATATCTGAAAAGCTCTCGTTGATAATTACTTTTGTGGAAAGTGCGAATAAAAGTATATAATGTATAGTGAACATAAGGCATTTTTGTTAGTCTTAAAAGAATTGTTTACTCTAAAAAAATTTCATTTTTCTAGGGCTCGTTTCTGATATCAAAACTGAACCGAAAATCCTTCAGAATTAAGATCCTGATGTCTTGTGCAGCAACTTCTTGACAACTGGTATCATACTCTAATTCTTGGACTGCGTTATGTACAAGGTATACCTTTTTATCATAATTTAATTGATATAAAAGAATGATTATGGCGCGGAAGAAAGTGAAAGGACAAAGATGAAATAGAAAAAAAAGTTCTTTAATGAACATCGATTATCGATGGATATCTTCACTGAGCGCGACAATTAGTCATTGGGACTCTAAATATCTTCAACATCAACGTAATTATAGGTAATGTCCACGGGTCAATGTTTTTCCATTTTTATTTTTCTCTGCCCTAATTACTTAGGGCAATGGGAAATTTGACTGTCTCTCTTACACACATTGTACATCCATAAGGACTAGAGGCGACAGGAATGATTATCCTAAACCTCCAGTTTTCTAATTTGCGATCTTCTTGGAACATAGTCACTCTGCTGAATGAGTTATAATCGTTGATATATCTCATATATCATATATCACTCGTAACAATTTTGGGTATTAGCTGCTCTAACTGATCCTGATATGGATTCTCATTTGGCATCGAGCGGGATAAGATGATGAGCGTGAGGAATCTTATCATTTTTAAAAAATATGTATGTATGTACATGTAACGTGTATTTTCAGACCAAAGTTTACGTGATGTGTGTATGCGTATGTGAATACGTATGTTTCCTCTATTTTTTTTTTCTTTTATTTTTTACCTATGTCATTATCCTTTAGAGGTCCAGAAGACGATATAACGTCTGTGACCGTACTTTTCACTTTATACTCTTCCGTTTTCCATGAAGCTTAATAGTAATATATATAGTATGTTTAAGGTCGCTGAATTTAAATATTATATCAAATTTTTGAAATTCAATATGACCAAAATTTGAGAAAATGTATATATTTTCATAAAACTTGGTTTATCTGAAAAACATAAAAATCAAGTTTTATGAAAATTATATGCATTTTTTAAATTTTGATCCCCCATATTAAATCCGCCAAATTGAATTTAAAAATCTAAAGTTATATTTCAATTCAGTTACCTCAAAAACATATAACTACTGAGTTTAGTAGATATGTATTGACTTAAAAAAATCTTTTTTTTACCGAGGGCTGCAAGATGCTGTCTCAAAAATAGTGTCTCATTTTCAAACAAAGTATACATTAAACTGAAAAACAATTGACTAAAGTTAAAAGTGCAAGTTTTGCAAAAATATTTTCCTAAGCTCTAAAATTTAATATAGTAAAAATTTGTATAGTGATGTATTTGATCAACTCTGAATATAATGCATACTGGTAAAACTCTAAGATAAATGTATTTCAGTTCATGAAGTAAACTGATGTTACGAAAGTGTAATGAAATTCAAAACTCGGATATTCTTACTAGGCCAAAGATCGTGAATCTTATGAATGTAGCAGGCGTAGTATACGCTTTTCGTCGATATTAAGGTGCCATTACGGCTATAATCAGCGTGGGCTAATGACGTTATGTCCCGATTATCCGACACCGCATAATACCCATTACCACCGTTATAATATATTACGTTAGATTGTGAGAGGAGAGGATTTCGTAGATAGATACCTAGTGATAGAATCAGCGAATTAGTTATCTGGTTACTCCAAATGGTTTCGTTCAAGAATATCATGTAGCTGTAGAAAATTTTTTGGAAGCAGAATGGAAAAACTGTATAAAATGAATATAACATTATAAAATCATAGTAATAACGTTAATAATAATGTTAAATTAATTAATAATTTAGTTGTATTTGAAAGACTTGCGCTCTGATTTCAAACTGGACCGTAGGAGCTCAAAAATATTACCGATCATTAATAACTGATTCGTGTATTGGTGGGTACGGTTTCGAGGAACGTAATGAATATTATAACAGACAGAGAGTTAAAAATGAAGAGCACCTAAAAATATTCGGAGTACTTTTTATCTGTATTCTATAATACAATATATATTTTTACTTACACATCCGCGGCAGGAATGTTTATTTGGGGTAAGGTAGTTTTCCTTCTTCCATCCAATCCAACGGAGTAAATATCTGAGAAATGTAAGTGGGACTAGGCGAGAATGGTCCCATTTTACGTGGGGTCTATCGGCAGGGTTATGAATTCTGTTTGGAAGGGGTAGCTTTTCTGGCTAAAGGACCAAAGGAGGATAGGGGATAGCTAGTAGATGTAACAAAGAAGAGGAAGAAGAAGAAGAGAAGGTTGGTAGGTAGAAGTATATAGAGATGAAAAACAAAAGAAAGAAAAAATGAAAAAAGATGGAAACAGTAAGGGGTAATGCGAGGGGTCGAGGAGGGTGGTGAAAGAAAAAAAAAATTGAAAGTCACCCTGCGCGAGCGCACCCAGCGCTCAGTCACCCCTGACTCAGTTGGCGATGCGCGCGAAAGTCCGTCTTCTGTATAGGGGTGTCAGGAAGGAAGGGTGGTGAGACCGTCGCGAGGGTAGTAGGGAGAATTCAGCGCTGGAGGGTTGGTAAAGTTCTCCAACGCTCGATGGCGTACCAGTGCGGATTGTGATTCTGCGGGACGCGCAGCGTCGCGACGCTCCCTCTCTATCGCAATAAAACGCTCTCGTGTATTATTATATACTTAATTCGCGAGGAGACGAATAATAAAGCCGCTCGAGCTAATGCTGGAAATGTTGCACTTTTTAGAAGGTTCAACTTCACTTTTCGTATGTACTTCGCAAACTTTTTTCTCAATTAAGAAAGTTGAGACAAAACCATTGGTGAAGTTATCCTGAAGGACCGTTTCCATCTGAGTGTATCCCAACCAGCTGAGTGGCGATATCGTCGTCCTTTCCCTGAAAGAAGAAGAACTGTTTCGCGAAACCGGTTTCCAGTGTCCCTCACGACGTTGCCGATAGTCAGTGCTGCCAACATATACGCAATTTTTTTTTCTTATCATTCTTTCCTTCTCACTTGTCCCTCCTTTTCTTCTTCTTTTCACTTTTACTTCTCTTGCGCCTTTTGGTATACCACCTCTACCGCACTTGCTCTATCCGAATGCCACTGGTTCTCGTTTTGATGCTGGAGCTCGTGCAGCATCCTCACTTCCAGTAAAAGAGTTCAGTTGTTCCGCGGGCACGCAAGTTGCACCTTGCATTGCATCGAGGTCGACCGGATTCCCGTTTCCATAATAGAAATTGCTTGGAACATCGGACTCCTATAACTTTCATATAGTTAGCCGCGTCGGAGTGATATGTATTTTTTGGAAGTACTGACAACAGTGCGATTTCATTGAAATTTTCCATACGTTTCTTCGTTTCTTATTCATTCATGAATTAAGTGAAACTACGGATAGTGTGCCGAAAAGTGTTATGTGAATACGTGTGTTTCTATTATCTAATGATAATTATTGGTGAACGTATACCTTCTTCGAAAGTACAGGTTGCATCCAAGAGCATGGACTACAAGGTTCTATGAACTGCAAGCGCAGCAGGGGATTCTATTGTGCAGTCATAATTATTTGCAACAAGTGCATCGCTTCGGGAACGTCAATAGTTTCATTAATAAAAAGAAAAGAGGAGAGAGAAAGCAAGAGAAACTCAATATCTTTCTTAAAACAGTGAAACAGTTACTGTTGAAGTGTAATTTTTTTTCCATGAAAGTTTCGCAGGATAGCTTCATAGTGAATATCGAATGGATTGATCTGACGTAAACCTACTTAATTTTTGTCATTGGACATTCTATTAAAAACAAAACAATTGATATTGTGTAATAATAATAATTAAATGTTGTTCTCTCTAAATTGATGTTACCCAACAATATGTATACTTTCCTAGTGTTGAGCGTAGTGATAACGATAAGACGACGCTTTATTAAAATGAATTAACTAACAACTATTCTCTACTGTCCGTTTGCAAGAGTGCGCGCATCAATGTAAAAAGACATTTATTTGACACTTTAAATAGATACAATTTCATAGACTTGCGCATTACGTAAGTCATATAAAAGTGAAAAGTACGAAAAAAATATAGATACAGTTCGAAACAAGTGATAATGAAAACGTGAACTCCACCTAATGGATCTTTTAATTCGTTTCTAAGAAACCTTGCGAAACAAAGTTTAAGCAGTGATAAAGAGTTAGAATAGTGGCAAAGTGATGAGCCGCATTAGGTAATTTTTAAAAAAAATTCTGTAACCCGCGAGCGTGAAGTTTCGTTCTGCGTTTCACATACGTGGAAACGAGTTCGTGAAATAATCGCAGCGATGGATCTGTGGAAACGTTCCTGTATTTATCCACACGCTTATCTGCTTTGGATTCTTGCAAGGATCATATTTGTCAATGGATTATATGGTGAGCCTGTTATTTATCTTTTGAGAATGCGCTTTTCTTCTTATTTTGTTACTTTATTCTTTCGATTTTAAACGAGTATTGTACGCGATGCAATTTATGGCAGAGGCCCTTTATAGATCGACAGATCGGCCTAGTGTATATGCGTCCACCCTACTGTAAGGTGTCTACCTATCTAACTACTTTAGCTAGTTTCCTACTTGCTACGAGTTCTAAAATCACAATGGCCCCCACCCAGTGGCTGCTACAGACAACACTTAACCACGGTGCTAATAGCAATATTTATTCGGTGCTCCGATAATATTGGAGAGGGGTGTGGATGAATCCACTGTATGCCTCTTTAAGGACGTACGACTATCAAAACAAATCCAACTAATAGATCTAAATTTTTCTTATGTTCTTGGCAGGTATATAACCTTTGTTCGTGCAAAGTTTCTAATAGATGGATTGTCCCTTTTCTGAGATATACGCAGTAAAAATAACCTAAATGGCACAATACAAATATAACCGTCGTGTTAAATTGAAGTTATCGATGTCGGCCTCTGAACAATGAAGAATTCACGAAATTTTTATACGACAATTATGTTACATTAAAAATGACTATCATAGTATTTTAATAAAGACAGTTGAAATTATGTTTTAAATTTTTTGCAACTATATGTATATGAAAAATACGAAGTGTGAAAATTATAAAATTTATATATCTCTGATCTTCGGCTTGGTTCAATGATGATATGTAGGAAATATTTTTGAGAGTGACATTATACCGTTTATTCGCGATAGGAAGAAAACTACTATGTGTAGTAGGAAATACTCTTACTTCCTTAACTAATATTTGGAGTTGTCACGGGGTTTAGAACCAAGAAAAACATTGAGAAATCCTACTCTTGTGTATATAAAACTGTTAGAAAAGACAAGGCTTGTCAATTCTGCATTCCAAAATCGTTACGGCATACCCTGGTTTCTTCATGTATATTCTAATTTGTAGACCTTTATCCTCATTAAATCCCACCTGAAAATTTTAACGATGGATCAAATAATTTTCCTTGTTCATCCAAGGATGATTGTTTAAAAACTAATCCCCAGTAGAGTGTGTGTAAGAGAGAGGGGAAGGCGTGGGAGACAGAGATACAAGGTGAGGATGCGAATGATTTTGTATATCTGTTTCATTGAAAAAAATGCGATTTTCGCGTTGTTTTTTTTTCTTCAAAATTCAATATCTCCAGTTCTAATTGGCAAATGAAAAAAAAAATAAAAAACCCATTTGAAAGTTGTAGAAAGGAGCGTTATCGGCTACGTTGCTTCGGTGGTATTTTTGATGAATAAAATACATGCTTTTTATACTTTACTATAAAAATATCTAAATTAATAATTAAATTAAATTACAAATTCATTATTTCACATTTACGGCGCATAGTGGGCTTCTGTGCCTGTTTGCGTCAAAAAAACCTTGCTTGGTCGAACGCACTGTATTAACCCTTATACGTCCCTTAAAAATATTTACACATAAGATCATAATGGGTGATATTTCATCCAACCGTATTTTGCAATGAACCAATCACTATACTATTTCATAAAATTTCAATTCACTTTATTGTGTCATATTTTACTGGTTTTTCATGATTATTAGAGAAATTTTAAATTTTACAGGTAGGACAATAATAAATACCTCACTATTCTCTGTAACTGCTGCTGCACCTACTAAAACGATAAAGCGTCACGACCGCTCAGACCGCCTAATCCTACTTTTCCAGTTCAGTAGCGAAAATGTAAACAAAATATTCAGATCGCTCTGCTTATTTGAATTAGTTTAGCAAAGGCTAATCATGTAACATGTTTATTTATGTAAAATATTTTATTAAAGCGACCTCAATTTTATCATTTTTTGACGTCAGCCTCTGCATCAAATAAATACATTAAAGGTCGATTCTATGATGTGATTCGAAAATGGGTGAAATATCACCCAAGGAGCGTATGAGGATTAAAGAGCACACGTAATTTGCTATTCTTGTTGCATTACAAAATACAAAAACACTTTATTATATTGTGCTAAACCATATAGAGTTGCCGAGGAGATGTTCTACCCGGTTCGGCTTCTCCAGATCGAATACCATAGCAGCTGAAATATGCTCGAGTCGGCTTAACCCTCGATACATACACTTAAAACACAACGTAAACATTGCTATGGCAATAAAAGGGAAAGTCAGGCACTGCATTCTCCTTAAGACGTGATAGTATAAGTGAGGATAGTGCGTGCCAGAGTCGCTGAATTGTTTCCGCATGTCCTGCACTACCCTTGTCATCAAATTGAGAGACGACCATCAAGCATCAAACCCTATGCCTAGCTTTGCTCAATGTTGCCTTTCCTTAACAATGCCTAATGCATTACTAGATTATTTCTTCATCGTAGCTTATAAATAAATGAATATTAAACCTTTGAAATTAAAAATGTTTAAGTGCACTTACGGTATTTATGCGTCATCACAATACAATAATTAAAAATTCGTTTTCAAAGAAATTTCTGGTATACCGACAAGAGTATACGGGGCACTTGATACCCTGAAGTCTCCATGTAATTCGTTATGGCACCAATGCCACTGAATAACTGACACTGACAGCTGTCTCTCCCTTCTTTAAAGGTTTTAAAAAAGATCATGATGGAGGTGAGAGTCGATTTCAGGCTCTGTTTATATCTGATTCTCATCCGTCTGTACTCTGGGTTGGGCACTCGATGTCGGTGTACCCGCCAGGGATTAATACAACTCGAATATATTATATGGACTTTACTTACCAATACGGATTACAGTAATGCCAAAGTCATGCCTTCTTTGAATACCTTATTTGTACCCTTTCACAGGGTATGATATATGGTGTAATGATACTCCTTTCGATATGCTTTTTCTGCTTAATATCGATTCACCGATGTGACATATCGAATAAAAAAAACGATTAATCAAGGGACCACCGATTATAACGAAACCAGTAACTATGGATTTGAACATTACCGCGTCCATACGTCATAGTAAAAGTGCGACATCTCGTTTAACAATGATTAAAGCAGGCCTCGCGAACCGGAAGCTCGCCCCTTTCGCCAAGCAACTGGCAAGTGGATGACATGTACGGCTCCGGTTATGCAGTGTAAGGCAACAGGGTAAATACCCCTAAACTCCACTATTGGCTTACTTTCATAGACTGTTAAAATTTACGTGAACATTCTTTGTCTGATAAATTGCTAATTTATATTCATTTCATTGGAATAATTGCGCTTTCCGTTTATTTCATATATTAAAGTTGACTACGATATTCCACGGTACATGCCTGCTGGCCCAAGACCAACATTTATTAGGATCTTTCTTTTTATTAAAAGGAATATTATCGCCATATGTGCTCTGTATTATACACTAATAATATATATTTTAATTTACTTTTTCTTCTTTATACATCGTGCCTATACACTGTACACGCTCAGTGCCCTGTGAATTACTCGCGTCGTGCTCTCATAAAGGCGACATTTTATTTTTTGCCATAAAATAATAATTTTATATATAATCTTTTGTTGTGGTACACGCTTATGGGGTTTGCATATATTTATACATATATGTTTATACGGTATTTCAAAACGCAAGCATACAGATGTATTGCGTATATCAGTATAATATATGTATGTATACTGTAATATTGCAAATGGGTCACATATTAATGTGTATTTCTATGGCTTTTAGTTGATCATTTATATTACTGATTGATAAGTATCGCCACCTAAATACTCTAGAGTCACATGAAGTTATATCGGATAGTTCAAAACAATAATATCTTCCATTATTGTTATACCAAATGCGTGGACGATTCTTGAAACTTCTTGACGACGACGCCATCCGTTCGAACGCCACTGTTTCAGGAATGTGGTGGAATGCTTACTGCATCCAGCGACAGCCACCACCTCAACGCGGAAACTCTTGAAAATTCATGTGTGATGAATGAGAATTTGTTAAACTTCTTTGTGTAGGTATTTTTAGATTATAAGCGATAAATTTTTCGCAGTTTTGCGACGAGTCTTAGAATACAAAGAAGACGTATGAGAGACTCGTTCATCATATGTGACATATACTTACAAAACAAGATCTTATATTCGTCGTAACCATTTTAAATGTACTATTAGCTATAAATGGGTTAGCTATTTCGAATTTATTTCATTAGCCGTTTATTTTTCGTGATGCTGCGACACCCGGTTGTGATAAATTTTAAACTGCTAAGCTTGATGTTTGTAGATCAGATACCTAAGTTTTGAACAAGCACCACAGAGCCTTTACTGATTCTAAATCGACATTCTCGATATAAAAGAGGTTAGCAATGGTTATTATCTATTATCGCATTAGATCCTTGTCGAGAGATTGGAAAAAATAAACCATGAATCTGGAAAATTATCTTTCGAGTTTCATCATTTATTTATACATATAAAAGTATTGTACATAACGATTATGTACATACAAGTATTTTTGTTTACTAATATTCAGCGATATATAGGCTGGTTTTCTTTAACACGAGTGTATTCCAAAAAATAGGACAATATAAATATTGCTTTTATGGTTAATGAAATTTTTCTAATTTTATTCATTGCCCTACCTAAGCAATTTTCATTTTCAAGTTAACAATATTTTGTCTCGAATCCGTCTTATATAATGAAAACCGCATCATACAATAAAGTTGCAATATGCATCATTCGCATTCATATATAATTATCAACCCATCGCTGGTTTTGATACTAATTAGACACGAAGTCATGATTTAATTATGAAATCCTGCCATTAATTGCGGTCAATTGTCACAATTTGTGGTTTCGACATCGGTGATATCCATTCATTACTGCAGTAAAGAGGAAAAATAAAATTAATAATTCCAGCAAGGTTGGGCATGTGTATAATTAAGTTAATTATTGGTGTTACTCTTCAATAATATATTTAAATATATTTGCTGTTCAGTCTCAACCGCCAAAGAGGGTAGTTTAAGGGAATTGTAATTAAACAGAAATCCTCTTCACCGAGAGCATCGGAAAGGTCTTTAGTATTTTCGACACACCATATGTGCAACATGAGACAGACAGCAATAGATTTCTTAATTTTCTCTTCAAAAAATGCACTTGAGAAAAGGATCCCCTAAAGACTTTTGGAGTCTGCTTTACAGATCACCCAATTTTTACTTTCACTTCTCAAGAGAACAGAGCATAACAGAATATTATACTAGTAGGAAAATTATTTAACTTCTAGACGCGACACGGACAAGAACTCTTCTTGATCCCTGATTCGAGATTTCATACATTATCCACACGATCTATATCTTTTATCAGATGTCAAGAATTCCTGTACAACGTTTAATATATTTCATCAAATTATTTTATCTACGCACAACAAGTTGATAAATATGTAATTCCCTTTTTTCTCTCACTTACCTTTCATTACTCTCCGGTGACTTGCCATTAGTAATAGTTTCGAGAGAACAGATCGACATACTCATTAAAGTATACCTTAAATTTACGACTCCAGCAAGAAGCTTATGAAAACCCAGGCTATCGCGTCGATCAACCCTGTACATTTGCAATGATATTGACCACTTTCTATGTAGCGTTAGGCTTTTAAGACATAGGTATTTGCCTGTTTTATAATTATTGTTATAGATTTTCTCTCACCTTTTTCTATGAATAAAAAACAAAGTCAGAAAAGTAAGAAAAAGAAATGGCTGAAGTAACTCGATGCGCGTCCCTGTAGGTTACTCTCCTTGAGTGTATCGAGAAGGGAAGTTTTGAAATGTAAAAGTTTTGGATCTCTCTCTCTCTCTCTCTTTCACTCACTCTCCCGTGCTACCACTCTCTTCCTCCTCCTTCAAGTATTTGTCTTCAGCAGATTAACTCTTCGATCGTAGATCAGCTTATTTATTTAATCTTGTAGTTACGTATTTTACTTATTTATTTATAGTATTTAGGCGAAAACAATGAAATTTTTTCTGTGAACAGTAAACATAATTAACATTTGTGTACTGTATATGTATGTTAATAAAGATACCTTTCTTAAACAGATTATTTCATTGACTCAGAACGCTAGAAGTTTATAGTGACGTTTTTCACTCGATGAATTAAATTATTTAATTTATTTAATTTAATTATAAGAAAAGCTCCATACGTCCCGGTGTTTTTTTTGGTATTCTTAAAGTACAGTGATCTATCATGGATCGCCTGTTACTTGTTAGTTATTCTTGTTGAAGAATGCACGTCTTGAATTTTACACGGTGTATGTATAGTAACAGTTAGTACATATGTGATGAAGGGAGGGGATGTATTGTTTAGCATGTTATCTTGCGATGTCGATTATAACGTATTTATTTTTAATTAAGTCTAGAAGTTCAGGAGAACAATGGACAATCACTTGCTTTCCGATTAAAATTAAATGAATGAATCTATTCTTGACTAATTGTAAGTATCGAGTACATCGAGGTGTCTCAGATCTACCACCCTCGAGACGTTTTACTCCTTCGTCGTTCGAATCAATTCTGCTTTCGCTCTCCTAAACAGATTCATCCTCACGCCTCTTCACTTTGACCCTTTCACACTCTTTAAACTTCAGATGAAAAGCCTGATCAACGACTACATGAGTTCCAGCTAAGGTACAACTGTTATGTTATGCTTTGCTAGTGTCCTCTAGTGCGTCTAAAAATAACAAGCTTATATACCAATACGGATATTTTATAAATAGTTTCTGTTCTTGAAATCTCCTTTAAGAGAAGCTTTAGAAAAGTGAGTTCCGAACTTCGTAAACATCAGTCACATTTATGACGTACAGGATTCGAAGAGGAATAATCAAGAATGTTGGTTTATTCTTAATAAAACTTACACAGGATATAACGGTTGAAAACGTAGCCATCGTTTTGAGATGTAAGTACGTCCTATACATTATTAGCCCATATTCAGAACTCGCTTTTAGTGCTAATAGCGCGCTTTTAAATTTTTTCTTAGTGACTTTTAACTACAAGCGACTCTGTTAGTGACTTTAAGAGCGAGTTGTGAATACGGGTTTATATATGTATAGGATATTGTATATTAGAAGGAAGATAGATTTTACTTACGGTTTTTTCTCGTACAAGTACATCGCTTAAGAAGTTTATACGATTGACAATAGGTTAAGAGATTACGTTTTTTGATTTAATTTTTTTCTTACACAGTCTGTTTACAGTAGGATCCCGTATAACGCGGGAGAAAATCGTGTTGTACCGATTTAATTCTTAAATCTGGTAATTCCTGTGTTTTATTATGCGTGTTTTATTTCGCGTGTTATAGGAATTCGCGTTGTAAGAACTAGCGTTATACGGGAGTCTACTGTACATACATATTTATCACGTTTGCCAATGTATAGAGATCACGGAGAAAACATTAGATATTTGGATAAGAATAATAGAATGTGAAACGTTATAATTTATTTGCTTACGTTATGTTGAGAGCAGACTTTCCGAGAAACTAAATCCGGTAACAACACTCTTCCTCTTTCACAACATAGGAAACACTTTATTGAAAATCATTGTTAGGATCACATTACGTTGTCTTAACGACTGAAGGCCTACTGGTCTGGCCGCAAATTCCGCATCTCGTGACATGTTCACTCTCTTCTGACAAATCGCACCCCACCTCTGGTCACTCCACCGATTGGTTCCTTTTTTCGCCGTGCACAATCGATGGCGCAGACTTATAAGCCCGTATTCACAACTCGCTCTTAAACTCACTAACAGAGTCGCTTGTAGTTAAAAGTCACTAAGAAAAAATTTAAAAGCGCGCTATGAGCACTAGAAGAGAATTCTGAATACGGGCTATAGACTATAGAATTCGTTGCGCAGGGACAATTTTTTTGAAAAATTACCTTATTTTCTCAGCGTTCTATGACTACAGTTGGTAAATGAGCGTTATTGCATAACAACAGAGCTTTATACGCAACATGTACAGTGCCGTCGGAAAGTTTCTGCATAAAAGTATAAATTGGGAAAAATTGGAGTAAAACGCATAAACGTTTAAGGTATGGTTTTGGTCGTACAGAGCGTAGAGAGGCGGGATTATACGTTGTTCCGCAGACAAATCTGAAATAGAATTTAATTGGATGTTGCCAGAGAACAAAATGTGTAAAAGGCTTTGAGTGCACTCATAGGCCTTCCTTGCTCAATTTAATGAAAACATTCATTTTGCTTATATAGACTTGTCTAATTTTTATTTATTCAGAATTACGAAAATCTAACAAATAGATCGTCCATATGTTTGGGTTTGACAAAATACAAATGTACATATATGTAATGTAACGGCACTTTTTACGGTGTCGCAAAAATAAATGGCATCACGAGAAATAATTACTAAAATAATAAATTACTGGGCGCCACGTATAACCAGAGTTATACCGTTGTCTCCTAAGGAAACCCTGGCCAGCTTTTATGCGGTGGGATCCTGGGTCTGGAAGACAATCATAAAAATCTGAAAACTGGGGAGACTCACTCTAAAATTACAACAGCAGCTTCGCAGCTCCGATCTCTGAGTTCAAGGTGAACGAAACTTCTTTCTCTCTGGAAACGAGAAAATTTCCCACCGAAATATGTCCTTGTAGAAAGCAGCCAATGAACTTATTACACAAAATTGAAGCCTTCCGATAAATTTTATTTTTCGGCTGTGCTGAAATAAAAAATTATTTCTTAAAAAATATATAAAGTATAAGTGAATACGGACAGTGACGGCTTAAGAATCTATCATGGCGATCTGAAATTGCCGTTGCCGTTCCTTATCCAACAGTTATTGCACTGTTTCACAGAATCAGAGATGACTATCCAAAGTGGGACACGCAGGGTAAGTTTTACATCTATAAGCTTTACACCATATTGTTCGAAATTGTTATCATACAGCTAATTTCGAGACTTTTGGGAACGCACATGTTGTTGAGCTGTTAATAAGCAGATTTTCCTGGCCTAAAACTTTAGCCTTTTACCGCAACGAACGCTAGGGGCAATATGTATGTGACGTCACGACTAGATCCAACGTGCGCGGGCCGTGGCCAGTGACGCTCAATTGTCACAATCCATCTTTCGTTAGGCGGCGTTTATACTTAATAGTTGCATGTTTTTGGATCATTGCTGTTTTGCTCCATGGTTCACAATGTTGAGTCGTGAACGTTTAGTGCAGATTCGAAGCACTAAGACGAATAAAAGAAACGACGTGTTATAGCCTGCGCATAATACGTTCTTAAGCTTCATTTAAGCACGGGATCCTAAAATAATTTTATTTGCCGCGAAAGCGTGTGAAGGAACTGTCAACTACATCAGTGCCAAGTGATTGTAAACACACTATCAACTCGGACTTGATCAATTAATTGCATTCCGCTTTAAAGCAGTTCTCGAATTTTTAATACAATATATATCACAGATCCCGAGTAAAAATTTAAAAATATCAAAGATTTCCGAGATCAATCTGGCATATATCTCTTTGGTCTCCATCAAGTGCTTCGCATGTACATTGGGTATTAGTCAAGTTTTTGCATTCATTTTTGTCTCATTGAAATCTCGTTATGGTCTGGATCAGATCGCACTACGTGGAGGGTCTCATACTTCTAGTAGATGAATTTTGATAGGAAGATTTTTAATGTTAGAAAAATATGAGACGGTCCACGTTAGTCGACTAGCTGTGGACCGGACCACAACGGAACTTTAATCAGAAGAAAATCAATGTAAAGATTTCACTGATATATGTATATGAGAAGTATTTGATTAAGATTAAACAACTTGCACGATACTGTTGTGGAGATTTCTGATATTTTAACATTTATATTCTGAATTAGATCTTACATTTATCTACTCGACAGACAAATTTTTTTACTTGGGTTACTTGTGTGCATAGACACGCATTCAACACATTTCTCATTGTTTTGTCATATTTCTTCCATACTGTTTCCATTCATGTCAGTTTTTTTGCTATACTACTTATTTAATTTTTAATGATACTTAATATATTGAGACGTTTCGTGATTTTCGAGCGATGGGAATCACGAGACTTTTTATAGGGTTTGTGCACTGGGCAGGCGTCTTCAGAAACTATTAGACACTGGAGTTGTTTAAATAAAAAGATAATGATATATTGTCCTATAAATTACAGACTAGGTATCCTTAATATTCTATTTTGCTCTCTCTCACACGCATTCACACACTTTATAATTGTCTCTCGTTTGTACCGTAGGCGACAAGAAGTGTTTTTGTTTACTTATTCTCTCTGCTAGCCTTTTGGATTGGAACGAGGTAGCTGGAACCACAATACAGCATATTGCAAAATGCGTCCGAAGACCGTGGGCCAGCTATTGGTTAGGATGATAATGATTCAGTACCCACAGGAGATCACAATGAACCCCGTTTGCTGAATCCCTTATCTTAAGGATAGGTTAGACTCACAATCACACAGCTACTAATCACAATGATATTGGGAGCTGAATCTTTTTAAGGTGGGTTGTTTTTATGGTTGATCTGCAATCCTGACAGTTCTATTACAATAACTTCACTGCAGGAGAATGCAGAGGGAATTGGGATGCCCTTCCTGACACTAGGGGGTATCACAATGATTCCTTAGGCCTGGTGATAGCTATAGGATGCTCAGACAGCTACTAATCACAATGATATTGGGAGCTGAGCTTTTTTAAGGAGTGTGGTTGTTATGTAGTGGTCGATTTCTGACAGCTCCGGCATAATGCTTTCGATGCAGAATATCTACAAGGATGGCAGATTCCTGATACAGGGTGGAGACACAATGCTTTCCAAGACCAGGGACTGCCGAGGATGAGTTCCCACAGTTCGCAGTACAATACTGTTCACTGGTTCGCTCTGGAACAGAGGATTGGTTTTCTCTTAGCTTTTTGATAATTTATACTTTCCAAATCTTTTACTTGCTTCTTGTCGTCTTGTGGTGTACAAGGGTCTTGTCGATTCGTCTAGATAGACACCAGTGACTCGAATGATCCTCCTATCGAGGAAGCCGCTGCTTATATCCGCGATAGGCATACGTTAAAACTAGTGGGGATAACGATTTTTATCCACCCGAGGTGTTAACGTCGCTTTTTGGATTCAATATTTTGATTTATGATTGGATTTGACTATTTGATTTGACTAATTCGATTAGCGGTTTCTTCAAGTACCGGCTTACTGGTATTTCTATTGTATTCGGCGCGTGCCGGCTTATAGCGTCTGGGCACTTGTTTGTTTTGATTTCAGTCTGTCGACTGAATTTCGGATTCTAGGAATATTAAAAGTAACAATTTCTAATATTGGTTCCTCATGACTGTCGCTGTGACTAGATTCAAGGGAATTACGCAATATTAGAGATTTAAGAGTCCTGTATTCCCTTTCCTTAATCGGCGTCGCTGTGAGAGGTCGATAGGATTATTGAGGAATTCTAGGATTTGAGGAGTTCTCTCAGATACTGTTCTGCACATCCACAGTGCGCTATACACTTTTATGTGGGGCTCTTGACGTATCCATCATCGAGAGAGGATGATTATGAAGGAAGAAGGATAGAGGATAGAGGGGTATAAGGGTGGAACGTTACAATATCTTATATTGAGTCGATTTTAATAGGCTACAAGTTTAGAGCATTTCAGGTCTACAAGTAGGATGTGGGAAGTTAGCCCCCCATATTTGGAAATTTCAGATTTTATATGTTGTTCTGCATTGTGCTAAGTTTATTCTACAATGTTCCGGCATAATAACTTTCTAAAAAATTCTCTTTGGTGTTAAGGCGAGAAAAACACTTTTTTAGCCCTCCACTTTCGGAAAATCGAACTTTTGCCGATTGCTTCAGTTTGTTCTGTTTGTTCCATTAGAGAGAAGTTCGATTTTTCAAAAGTGGGGAGCCCGGAAAAGAGTGTTTTTTTTTTCACCTTACCGCTTAAGGAAATTTTTTAGAAAGTTAGTATGCTGGAAAATTGTAGAACAAACTTAAAATAATGCAGAACAATATTTAATATTTAAAATTCCAAATATGGGGGGGCTAACTTCCCGCACCCCTATAGGGGTTTTGAAACTTTGAAATCATATATGATCAAGGGCTGCAATTTGGTGTCGACAATTGTTTTGTAACTTTGAAACTGGAATTCACGAAGGGCTGCAATTTAGTTTGGCCATTGTAAGTCGTATGTTATCATTCACTTAAAGGGGAATGGAACTTACTTTTCTATGTGTGAATATATCACACGGACAAGAGCTGTAACCGAGGAAACTTTTGTACCCAAAAATGTAAATGTAACAAGTACTGTCACTAAATTAATTGCATCAAGTGGAAATCGTCTGATAAAATACTTTTCCTGTCGAGACCAATTTTTGAAACATCTTTTAGAAAATATATAAAACAGAAGTGAATATCGATGGTGACAGCCTAGAGACGTGTCATGGCGCAGTTCCCTACCTAAGACTTACCACACTGTTGTACAGAACCACCGATGAAAATTGAAAAAAGAGGCAAGCAGGGAAAGTTGTACATGCATCAACCTTATACCACAGCACTGGGATTTGTTGCCGTAGAGCGAATTTCAAGATTTTTTGGTACGAATATGGGGAGCTGTCAACGCGCCGATTTGCTTCGCCTGAAACTTCAGCTTTTCGCTATGGCGAGCGCTAGTAGTAGGTACGGCTAGAACCAACGTGCGCCAGTGGTCCCCATTCATCTCAAGCTATCTTCAGTTAAATGGTCTTTGTACATATTAATTGCAAATTTCCATATTAATACACATGCCATTACATTTTCTCAACCATAATGCCGAGTCTCGAGCGTTCAAGACAGATTTTAATTACAGTAGAAAAAGGTGTTTACGAAATCTTTTCACTTCAACGTAGCCAGTTTTAGAGCATCACTAAGGCGTGACGTCGCACAAGTGCGATGCAAAAATATAGTCACGTGTTTCCACCACTTGCCAAGACGCGGTGTAGTACCGTCAATTCGTACTTCGGCGATCTATTCCAGTCCCTCTTAAAAAAATCGTTTTGAACAAGGCATTTATTTCACATGGCCTTCTATGTGCTGCTTCGTGTTTCTCAAATTCGCACGTCCTTGCCTCGCATCCTCAATTCGTCAGTCATTCAACAAGCGAATATCTTCCAAGTGAAAGGGTTTTTGCAAAGCGTATATTCGATGCTCCAATGCCAAGCATGTCAATGCCTTTCGCTTGCTCGCTACGAACCTAGCGGGACTTTTCGCAATCCCCCTTGAACTTATTCCCGTTCATAATTCCTTGTTTCTCTCTATGAACTCAACCTCCGCTGCTAATTTTTGACCTTCAGCTTCGGTAACCCCTAATTCAAGTTCACTTTAAACCTTTCTGTATAGGTACAGTCGAGCACTCGTTAAGTATAGTTAGCGCAGTGGGACGACTCGGGGTGTTTAATGAGATACCAGACTGGGAAATTGCTAAGGGAATAAAAAAAAAGAAAAACAAGCCAAGCACGCGGGCCACGTCGAAGCGGAGTTGTTCTAGCGTAAACAAAAACGATGAAAAAGAAGAATAGGAAGAAGAGAAAGAAAATGAATAACAAGAGCGACCTGCAACAATTACGGTGACTGAGAAATTAGGGGAATAATTAGTAGCACGCAATGAAAACATCACCTTAATAAATATAGTTGCGGCTTAAGGAACATCGATAGCTGCTATCGAGTCGGCGTAATTAACGTTGGCCCAAGTCGCAATCATTATCGTTAACGTGACATCTTGGAAGGATGAGGGGGGGGGGGGGGCTGGGCAAAGGTGTTGGAATTGGAGGACATTATTAATTACACTTTATCGAGCAATTCCTCATTAACGTAAAATGCCCTAGGATCGTTCTATGCGACTCGTGTAATTTCCCCTTGGTGCATATAGTTATCGTCAACCGTTGAGGTAGCAACGCTTAGCGTTCACCCTGCGAATGGGTGCGAAATGAGTGCACACTTCACTAAGGCGTATAAATGTCGAGGGATGTAATTAGAAAAGATGTTTATAGGCATAGGGGAAAGTTAGGTATTACTATCTAGCTTAGAAGAAAAAAATTGTTCGAATAAATAAATGCAACAACGTGTTTCTAAATATTATTGATACGATATTGTCTATTGGCGGCCATACCCGATTCGAACTTATGACGTCGGTTTAGCTATGGAGACTACATAACGAGTACAAACTCAAATAGGAGAACCTACTATCGTAAAAACCTACTAATATCATAAAAACTACGTTTTCTTTTTGTACCACTAGCATCGCTAATTTCTCTTTTGTACTGACGTGAATAGTATTGTAAATATATGTGAAGTAAGCAAGCAAATGTTTACAAGTTATTTCCATTTGTAAATAAATATGCTTCTAATCTAAAAATCTGAAATTTTTAATAGATATTAATAATTTATTTAAATAAAATCTATCAAAATCTGTATAAAAAAAAATAAAAATATGGGAAGAGTGTGCACTGTAGAAGATTGTAAAAGTGGCAGTGCAGTTGATAATAAGCGATTATTTGTTGCTTTAGTTTGGCTTTGCAATTTGTATTAGGTATTTGTCTAAGTAGGCTAAATTATTTATTTTATAATTTTCGAAGTACATCAAAATATGATTTTCAATTTAAACTCCCACAGTATATCCCTCCACTGTTTCGGTGCATACAGAACAGTAGTGCCCTTTTTTTTGGGAAGCTATTTGTGTACATAGAATTCGTACTCCTTATGTAGTCTTCATGGCTTTAGCTTTCAACAATTCCAATTCTCTTATGATTTACCTTCACTTTTATTTCACGAGGTCCTACGATTAGAATTAAATGGTTCAAAATAAAGTTTATTACCAAATTTTTAAACCCCAATTTTTGTTAACTGAGTGGTACACTTGTTGATTTGGACCTCCGAAGCTGAAGTGGGCTAATATCGACGCACTCAAAGTTAGGAACTGCAAGATCAAAATAAGTTTTATAAACACCAATTAGTCCTTTAACTATTCTAAAGTGAACGTAACTACCTAATTGAGGCTCAAAGTGATGTCAACTTATACGCGTATTTTTATTCTGCACACCTCAATTTCTTGCTTGAAATCCTTCTGGAAAATTAGGAAGGCTAAACCGAGTTTATATTTTTGAGTCGGGTGAACTCAGGTGAGGAGACTCAGGTTTTTTTTTTGCAGCAAACATAGTGAAACCTAATATAGGCATCTTACATATGTCTCTATTTGTAACTATTATAAATATGGCGGTGATAAGCTATAGGTAATACACATGTAACTCAACATGTATATAACTCTTTTTACAATACTTATGACAATAGAGACTATTAGATGCTCGACTAGTCATATTCAGTCGGAGGAATATTTCAGAAATTATTCTATAATTATAATATTATATATATACAGGGTGTCCCACCAAAACTACATATCTCAATTATCTCCTTTACCAATGAAGATACGGGGAAAAGTTTCAGATAAAAGTTTTATGGTTTCAAAGGGGTTGAATTTTTATACCAATATTTTTTTTATATATTTATTTGATTTCGAGATATATCACGTTACATGTTATTTTTAAATGGAACATCTTTTTTTGTTGGTATGAGAAAATGTAGGGCGTTTTTTTCTTAACGTTTTAAGACCTTGCAAATTAAAATCCAACCAGTCATTTCCAAGTTATCGAAAAGTGAATTTATTGAACAATCTTCGGTTGCAGCGTCGCTGGAGCATTTAGGGTTCGCGCGCTTAATTTCACAACCGAAGATTGTTCAATAAATTCACTTCTCGATAACTTGGAAATGGCTGGATGGATTTTAGTCTGCAAGCTCAAAAAATGATAATCCATTAAAAAAAAAAAACATGTAACGTGCTCCATCTTGAAATCAAAAGAATATAAAAAACTTTTGTCTGAAACTTTTTAATGTATCTTCAATAGTAACTTCCATAGTAATACTCGAGGTGTGCAATTTCGGTGAGATATAATGTATATATGTGCATATATATATATGCAAACTTGATAGCAAAAACTCTCATGATTGGACTCTTCTGAATCGTATAAGCCAAAATCGATTGACGCTCAATAGGACGCTCAACAACTACTCGGCTGTTGTTAATTATATTATATATCAAATTACGCCTGATTTGTAAGTCCACTAAAGTCCAATAGTAATTGGTAAAGTTTTTGATTACGTGGAACGTATTACTTTGTTACGACCATGCAATCCATATACCTTGTTACTAAACTCTGCTACTAAAATCTACTGGTCTTTAACCATTGTGCTCCCCATACTGTAAAGTTCGCTAATTTAATTTCAGCCTAAGACGTCCACAAATGAGCGTTTATGGACGCGCGTTAGCTATGAAAAAGCGCGTGAAACGCTCAAAATAAAATATAAGTATGTAAGTAGATATTCAACCATAAATTTGGTGCATCAATTTCACGAGCGATGTACAGTTAACGAAACCCGCCAGCTTCATTTTTATGCCCTCAATTTGCACGTTTCGGCTGTAAAAAAAAAGATGTACATTTCCATACGCATATACGTTATTTCGAGTGTGTAGGCGAATTTATTCTTAAAATGTATCTTATGTGCGAATTTAAGTTTTTTTACAAGCTTTTTTACCGTTGTGCGCAAAAATAAGCGCTCGTTTACGGTGAGCCTTATACCTAGAAATACATATGATATTATTGAAGAAATGGAAGTATACTATATATACTTGTTCTCGATTCTTTGTGGATTTTCAAATTACTGACGTAACTATATTTCCAATTAGCGAAATATTTGTTCGCCGTGTTGCACAGATCTGAAGATGTATACATATGCCATATACATAAAAGGTTAGATTTCCTCGAATTGCACGCTATAACGTACATTGCTGTAAAAGGATAAAAGCTCAAAACGTTATCAGGATGATTTGAACTCACGTACTTACTGACATCGTCTGAGCTCTACTCGCTGAATATAGTATTTGTACACCTATACTTATATTTATATAACGTAAAAGTATCATTAATTTGTGACAATAGTCCCTAACCAGAGACGGGGTATCCGAGCGAGCACTAGTTCGCTGCCGCGCCGCTAGGTGGCCAAGGAAACTCGCATGAGAAAACGTAGGGCCGAGTAAATAATTAATTAAGCCGTCGATTTTGCAAATGTTGTCTACTTTACCAGTGAAATATATACTGGTATCCTGCATCTTGTTTCCTGAATCCAGTATCCTGAATCCTGCATCTTGTACCCAGCTTCTCTCATCCGAGAGAGAACTATTTTTTGTGGGATCACACATCGTCCGTTGAGGACTCTGTGGTTCTAGTTTCATTTCAGCAACTTAGTCCAGTAGTGCAGCGTTTAGCTACCCTGGACATATTAGCCTTCAGCTACTTAGCCCGTGTACCGAGTCCAGTAGCGCAGCGTTTAGCTACCCTGGACGAATTAGCAGAGAGTGATCGCTCTCGCATTATCCGTAGCAGGAAGTGTTGGCTTCCGCAGTCTCAAATCACGCGTCCTCCGTAGCTGGAAGTGTTGGCTTCCGCATCTTCCAGTCAATTCCTCCGACATTCCGAATCACACCGATTGTAATAAAACCGATAGATGATATTATATAGAGACGTAAATTATAATAAACGAAGAAAAGTTTACCTGAAACGAACGTTATTATTGCTGTAACACCACTATCCCTTTACCGTTCCGAACCCTGGTTCACTCTAAGAGCTAAGTGGCCAAAATCGTCATTCGAGGGAACTGGTATTTCACCAGTCTTGACAGTGGGAAATAATATACGTTACAAATTAAATACTAAATGGTTCAGTATTAACCCTTTCGTAAGGTTTCTCATAAATTTCATGCTTGCACATGTAAAATGGTTTTTCTAGAAGTGCCGTAAAAATGTCACAGGAAGTAGAATTGAATATGTAATTTTTAATACGAATCATATTTCAACCCCCAACCAGATTTGACGGTACGCGCATTTCAGTAAAGTGGTTATAGGTGTTACAGTGATTAGGTAATCGGTCATTTCATCTTTCCAGTTACACCAACACGAGATTCAAATTTCGTGAAATTTGAAGAACGGATATAGCATCACGGGAAGAAATATAAGGAGTGATATATCCTAAATGTTATTATTATCTTCATTCATCTTGTGGCTTTGACAAAATTCTTAGCAATGATGGATGGTGTTTTATATCAGTGAAGGTTTGCGTAGGTTTTAGCAACAGTTAGCAGTTCCTGCTTCGCTACCTTCATTTTCGAAATATCCTACGACAACCCAAATGGGTTACATGAACGAGAAACAGCATCCCTATAAAGGATCTCTGTGTGTATCCAGCTTAATTGGGTTAGAGAAGACACGTATAGTGGAGAAGAAAATCCACTGGATCACTAAAGTCGGAGAAATGAATGAGTGTGTGAAAGAAGAACAGTGTAACAGGAGTAAATGATTTTGCATTTGAGAACTTAAATGAATTAGACTCCCGAGAATTACCAGCTATGTTAAATTCGCTAAGATGACGGATACTGTAAAGATGAGAACACACAGTGATCTCGCATCTTGGTTCGTATTTCCAACGGTCGATTTTATTCTCGTCTTTTCTTCTCTATATAATCTCTCCCACTCTATCCTTTGCCATTTTTTCTTCCTCTTTCTTTGCATTTTTTTTCGTTTCTCTTCACTCGAGTACTCTTCTGCACTATATACATTCTTTCTTTCTACACTCTCCTCACGATGAAACAACGATATGATGAATGGCCCTATCCTTTGATCACTCATTCGACTCCTTATTTTACGTTTCTTACCCTGTGGCACTTTTTTTATTGTTAATATCCTGAGAAGAGATGAACACAAAGACAAGAATCAGTGATGAAAAGTGGCAGCATCAAAGGAGAGAAAGATCCCGAAAGCTTTAATTCGGTTAATACTAGGCTTCGGGGCATCGGAGCTTTTTTGAATTTCAGTTTTCTCTGTAGAAAGAAGGAAATAAATAAAGAACGAAAAAAAAAGATAAAGATCCTTCCGATCAAACAAAGTCAACCCTGTTTTTTTCAATCAACACTAAAAAATTGCTTCTTTCTACTTTTAAACATTTTATTAGTTCTTTCTTATTGTGCATATTTTTTATCTTATCTCGGTCTCAATTTCGGACAATGTGTCTGAATTTTAATACCATTCTTAGTACAGCTATTATTGTTGTCATTGATCGTGGTTAATGGACTTTACACACATGGCTAACAACGTGATCTACTATGGTTGTGCGATCACGTTAAGACGTATCCATTTATACCAGTAACTGTTTGTCAGCGTAAAGTCATGAAGATGGCGCCACAGGGACGGTGTGTGGAGAATCATGGAAATGATAGGGCGTATAGAAAATAAAAAATGTCAACCTTATTTTATGGTACCCATAAAGTTTACGAGAGCCAAACGTAACGGACAAGAATAAATTTAGGGTCAACCCTCACGCACGTTCGTGTATTACCACATAAACACATCTTATGCAGTCATTTTCTCAATATAAAATAATTTCGCGCATACATCATTTTGATACTGGAACTACTAAATATTGCTAAATATTATTATCTCGTCTACTGGCGGAACTTGATTTTTTATACAAATTATAAACTGATTATCTTAAAGATGCCCTTTCAATTTCACGTATCAACATAGTTACATGAATAGAAAAATTCACCTGTTGGATTACATCCACATTTTCTTCTACTGATTATGGTATAAACGGATGAATTATTAAACTTATCAATGTAGTTATTGATTGGTTACGTAGATCGACCTATTAATTAGCGAAAAACTACACTATAGATACTGTAATGCTGTATTCCCTGTTGAGCCACATATGAGTAAGACATTACAGAGAGGCGTTATCTTCGTTCGACTGATCTGAATTTGGGAGGTGTAACTAGGATAGAGATGAAATATTCCGAGATACTAGAAGATAGTAGTTGAGTGCCAGACACCCGGTGTTATCAAGTAAGATATTCGTAATAATCTGCAAGCAAAAGATAAGTAGGAAAATACTGTCAAAATTCAGTACTGGTCATGCGTGTTTCCACAACTTTCCGCAACGCGGAGCAGCACCATCACGTTGAAGCTCAGCGAGCAGTTATATTACCATTTAACCGTATTTATTTCACCTGACAATCCTGAATACTGAAAATAAATGAACTATGTGCACAGGCAAAATAGCGCAAATAAAATAGACATTACCTCAAAAAAGCAATGCGAAAAAAAATTTTAAATAACGGTCCAGCGTAAGTAAATAGCAAAATCTCGTACGAGGTAGCAGGCCACATGAGAAATCACGTAATATAGTCAAGTTGCTTCGGAGCTTCCCAGTGCGGTTATGCGAAAAAAGAAATAATAAATTTAAAGTAGTTGAGTAGGCCGAAAAGGAAACAAGAGAAAAGAAATAGAATATAAAAAACACCATAATACTGGACTTGACGGAAATCACTAATTTTACGTAGAACAATCAAGGGTCGTAAACATAAGTTCATTCACTCGCGCGTAGATAGTCCAGAGGACTTTATATTATAATAATAAAATAATAATTCTACTCACGAAAGGTAGCAAATTGATTCACGAGTTTGTAAAAGAATTATCAAATTTCAAGATGCAACTATATTAGAATGGGCAGCTCTTCGTCGAGGTCAAAATTAGGGAAACTATCATAACTAATTTAAATCAGAAACGAGCTAATCTACAGCTAACAGTTACTCACTCTCAGCAGCTAAACTTTTCGGCAGGAGGAATACTAAGCCAAAGGACCAGATGCAATATAACAGATAAAGATAGTTAGTTACAGAGGTAGCTGCATTAACTATCGTCAAAAAGATTGGCCACCAGTTACATCAGACGAGAACAAAGATGGGAAAGGAGAAATATAAGACTAAGATACATCGGAATAGTTACGTGGAATTAAAGTCCCGATTAAGTAGCGACGAGGAAATTTCGTGTCCAGTGCTGAATAGATTTCACGACAAAAGTGGACGATCCGGAGTTCATAGATATCAATTACGGTGCCTACTTTAAATTTGAAGTTTATTGTCTGTACGGTAATTAGTATTGGAAGTTTCACGCCATATGCCACCAATTCTTGATGATTAGAAAAAAAAAATATTCCGCCGCAACGTAAGGTAGTCCTCGTCCGCAAATTGGTAACCGGATGATAACAGTGCAATGTGGAAGCTGTGTTGTAATTACTGAGGTAATTGTAACGATACTCTGCTGGTTCCTT
This sequence comes from Cephus spinipes, assembly GCA_963971525.1. NCBI lineage: Eukaryota > Metazoa > Arthropoda > Insecta > Hymenoptera > Cephidae > Cephus > Cephus spinipes. Next base: position 6,759,597 of record OZ020578.1, on the reverse strand, counting down.
GCGATGAGGTAGCACGATGGACTTCTACGGGCATGAAGTAGTCTCCGTCGCGTTCAGACACTTTATACACGAAACTCGACGGGGCTATAGTTGGCTATCAAGGAAAGGCTGGTCTAGAGATTGGCTTTGAAAGGGCAACGAAAATAATACGAGGTAGGCAAATTCGTAGTTGAACTTTTTGTCAATAGTCGATACATGGTAAGTACGTATGTACCAATTATCTAGGCTACGGATAGTCAGCCTACAAGAACAATGTGTATTTTGGACGGTTCGCAATTAATGAAAAATCACACGTGGTTTTCCTATAAAATAACGGAAATGTATATTAAAATGGAAAAATAAAATATATTTCAGTGCAAATCTTGCACGTGCACAATTTCTGGAAAAAATTTTTACTCACAAGGAAAGTACCTTTGGTGTCGTCCTCCTATTTCGTTCGTTTTGAAATATGTTATTCTCCATCAAAATCTAAGAGACACGTGTTTTCTTTCTATCGGCGGACAAACGGTGAATCACCCCCCAAAGTTGGGCTCCTCGAGGGCGGTTTTCGCAGTTTCGCATATTTCCAGTCGAGACATTTAAATGAGACGAATTAGAATATGATCTTCGTGATGAATAATGAAAAATGTATTTTGGTCGGTTCTGATGGGGTTGAATGCATAAAAATTTATAGAGATTGAAAAGTACAAAATTTGTATAACAAGAAATCTATAAATTCGATTTTGATAAATAAAATTCCATTTGAAAGTATTAAAAAAAAGTAGGAGGGACATGTTTTTGCGTTTTTCGAAAAAACGTCGTTTAAGGGGTGAATCACCTCTATGCCGGTACAACCAATTTCTCATTAAATCGGCACTATCTTGCTTCAAATTGCCTTCCCAATTATTAGAAAGCTCTTTTTATGTATTAATTAAGAAGCTTAATCGTTTCAATAACGTTCGGTTGCATGTTTACCAAAACCACCACTTCGTTTCCTAACGCCCTTCTTACGGCATTCCTCGTACGCTCCCGAGGTCTTCAGATCGCTTGTATCCTAAGGGTTTTGGGGGTCGCTGAAACCGCTTTTGGACTTTAAATTTTTTAATTCACAATACCAGCTACTGTCAAAGTGCAGTTTTTGAATTGTTATGGCAGGGGTAACTACCCTTAAACGCATTCTATCACGGTTTTATGGAACTATGTAATTAGTTCCATAAACCTACATAGTAATTTCCATTATTGCTATAATGAAAATATATCGACCCATTAAAAAAAAAAATCGATGACTTTGAAATCTCACAAAAAAAAGTATGCAAGTCAGAGTATTTGCCCCTTTATACCAAAAAACTTTTGCTTAAACATTTTTCCCGTATCGTGATATTATAAGTCGTTAAGTTAGTTCAGCTTTATGTATACATTGTGACGTGGCATTTTGATGCACGTCACAAAATTAGGCGAATTCGGCTACGTCGTGGGGCCGGATGAGTTACGGAGCGTTTCGCGTGGCGTTGGACTGATTTTTATTTTAAGAATTTGTATTTATTTCCCCGTGGGGAACGTTTCGTTTGTTTTTGAGTTCATTAAGCGGATCCGAGAGGATTCGATACAATTTGTATTGAGACGGGGCCCGAGAGAGAGCCAACTACGGGCCTGGCGGAGCGCTGTCAAGGAGAGGTGACGTCAGGACCGGAGCACACAACCTGGTGGCTCGACTACGCGAAGCCAGCGGCGAGCGTCTTCAGAAGCAGAGGGCACATAGGAGTTGCAGAAGCGGCGGGAAGCCGAATATCGAGGGAGAAGAGGTGGATGTGATTCCCGTCTTCCGGAAACGGCACTGCAGCCATCCTAACGTAGCAAGATGCCAGGATCTATTTTACCGGGATCGTTTAAACAATTGAAGATCGCGAGCTGGCTAGCGGAGCCCATGTAACAGCGAACCTGATTGGACCAGGGGGTGGTATTACAGCGCGCTCTCAGGAAGGTTCCCGATTTTGGAAATTTGTAGCGTCACTCACGGCGTGGCCTAACTCAGGGATAGACGTGCTATCGTTTTCTACCGAATTTTTGTGTTTACTGTATCGTATCGTGATCCGTTTGAGGGGCTATAAATCAGGAGAGTGTGTTCCTGGATATAGTAGGAGCTACTGGACAACGGTGAGTGACGCTCAGGGATATTTTGGCTACTTTTCAATTCACGGGATCAACCGATCTTTTCTGTTCGACGTACTCTTACGCGTCATCCTGCGCTTTCCTGACCACTAAGGGTCCAAGGATAGCTAATCCGGTGACAAACAGGAGATCGGTCTCTCATTTAATTATTTCAATTCTTCCGGTTTTGTGTCTAACCGTTCAGTCCACGTCTCGCGGAATCGTCTCCCTGACACATGGGTGCGTGAGTCAATATCGTACCGTTTATTATCGTTACCGTATCGTTTAATATATCGTATCGTATGTTGCGTTGTTCCAGCGGGAACCTTATTGTATAATATCGTTTGGGTAAAGATCCCAGTGTGTTCTGCATCATCTCGATCTGTTTTCTGTATTTGTCATTTGTATTTCACCATCTTGTTCAATTTTCTATTTAAAATAAATCGGATCCGTCCCCGGATTTTGGTTCCGATAATTTGTCGTTTTCAGTAGTTTTTAGAGTCAACCTCCCTAATTTTCAGATTTTGAATATTGTCTCCCAGACCCAGGACCCCACCGCACAAGAGCTGGCCAGGGTGTCCTTAGGAGACAGCGGTGTAACTCTGGTTATACCTGGCGCCCAATAATTTAGGATTTCATTAATTATTTCTCGCGGTGCCATTTATTTGTGCGTCACCGTTAAAAAGTGTCGTCACAACATATATGTCTACCAAATTATCCCTTGATGTAAAAATACTGTGAAAAACTTGTTAAATTTCGTTGGTGACCTTGAATATTAATATATTAACGTGAGATGGGTTCAATCAACTTGATAAATGATGGAAGCATCTGTAAGTCAGATTGAAAGCGATAGATATGTATACATTTCTTTTTGATCTGATGATGTACTGGCCAAAGTAATAACGAAAACTCGGAGTTTCCGAGTAGCTAGCTTTGATTCCCTTGCGGGCGGCACATGTGTGTAATTACCAAAACAAAGAGGGCGCGGGGAAAGACATTGTAATAAAGGGTTCAGTTTAGGTTTCAGAATGTTACTGAAAATCCTTTCTAACTCGTGAGAATTTTGTAAAGGGGTAAACACATTATTACCAGCAAGATGAAGAGTACTAACGTAATGTATAAACATATTGTTAAAGTTGTAACTTGGTAAAATATATTGAAATAGTTTTTCGAAGATTCTTTTGATGAGGATTGGACGGACGCAAAGATATTGCAGGACATCGAGATATTCAAGCTGAAGTCGATGGAAACGGGTTCAAAGGTCCAAGACACGCATTGGGCATTAAAGGTTATAGGAGAATGAAATTGTTCGGCGAACTCCAAAGTCCTGGAAATATGCGTGACCCGGGGACTACACTTTTGCATGCCTACATGACGTCGTGCCTTAGAGGTACTCAACAGCTTAATATGTTGAAATGAAAACATTCTCTTTATACATTTAACTACAGGACTTAAAATTTGCCTTAAGTGCTGGAAATTCCACATTGTGGTTCAGAGAACATCGTGGCATACGCATTAATGTGAAAATTTGCAATAAATATTAACAAACACGCCCTAATTATGTATGCCCTTCTTTTCAATTCCCATTAGTTGTTCTGTGCAACAGTGCAATAAGTGTTGTATAGAAAACGGCAAAGACAATGTTAGGTGCGCATGACAGATCCGTAGGCTGTCACTGCCGATATTCCTTTATATTTTATATATTTTCTCAAAAATAATTGTAAAATTCGGCTCCACAGGAAAAGACTTTTTTAAAAATTTTTGTTGGAATTTCGTGTAATACATTTATCGACTGCTTTCGATAATAACATTTTTGTATGTGAAGATTCCTCGTTACCAACTCTCGTTCGTGTGATAATTCACACGTAAAATAAGCAGTTTCGTTTCCCCTTGAGGATATAAATTCGTGCTTAATTGATGTTAATATCAATTAAAATATTAATTGAAATTTTGAAGCACATTACCTTGATCACTTAAGAGGCAGGAGAAACCGCAGTACGTCGTACACAGCAGAATATTAGATCCCCGCATTATGTGCTATATGTATGTATATGAGTTGAGATATAGTCCAATAGTTCAATGTGTTTTCTTGACGATTCATCAACAATGTAATTCTTAGTATCACACGTGGCTTTATATAAAATCATGGGAATATAAATATACATATTAAAACTAGAAAAAAATATTTTAGTGCAAAACTATGCACATGGATATTTTGTGACAAACATGTTATACAGAGCTACATGCGACTTGTTTGGGACTTTGCGTTCTGTCAAAAAAAAAAAAAAAAAAAAAAACTAAACTCGGGGACCGACAATATAATATATTAACTGTATATATTTCTTTTTGTAATTTGTGCGACAGGAGCTGCATGTTATAAGATTTTTTGTCGACAAAACGTAACGATAGTACACTGATTAGAGATCATATATTTTCTTTTTAGAAAACTCACCCCATGAAAATGGGTGACAAAATTTATGTGATGAGATTATCGTGGAAAATCGGTGGTGTACATAAATCAAAACATGAATCTTTTCAATTTTTCTTTCAATCGCCATCTCCATTCTATTATACTATAGAGGTTGCAACGGAGGGGACAGTAGGGTGTGCGGTGGTCTGCGCTTATATAAGAGGGGGCAGTTGGGACATTTACCCGACTGAGGAGCCAAATCAGGGTGCATAACTTATACGTTTATTCATCGTGTCGCGAAAAAGGGATTATATTTATACGACAGGCGAGCAGGGTGGTCGAAGGGTGGCCGCCAAATTGATTTTCTCTGCCATGAACGCACCGCTTCCTTCTAAAAATGGCAGCTAAGAACGCTTGGTGGGCTGCAGTAGATTGGGTGCAGACGAGAGAGGTCAAGTGGATTCGAAATTGAATTATATGGAGGGGTAAACCGGTCCTTAAGAGTGTCTTCCTGAAGTCTCGCGGTGAGTTTCTGTGTAATTGGTCAGTCCATAGGTATGTAAGTTAATAACTCAGTAGACGTTTATAAGCGCATTAGAAAATTGATCGTATATTAGAAGAAGATACCAATTGTGACAGAGAATATAAATAATAAAGGGCCTTTTCCCAAAGAGTTGGACATGCTTTTTTTTGGTTTATTCTTTACGGGGACATGAATCAAAATGGTTATTAATTTTTTTAACTCAACGTACGTCCTGCATGTAAATCTGCGTACCTATGCACGTATCTGCTCCAGCATTGAATTCCTCTTAAACCCTTTTCCAGATTGAATTATAAATTGTAGCTTGGCTGGCGCGTACGTGCTTACTTAATCCCAGGGTGTCTCCGTAACTAGAAACATTGGACTCAACGGAAAGGATCTTTTCCGGTAAGGCTTCAACGGTTTTTTTTATTCTTTTCGCTCTACCCATTTTCCTTTTATCTTTTTCCCTTCTGCCTTGGCCTTAGTTGGAAAAGCCACTTGGCCAGTATCCCGTCTCTGCTTGCCACCTCTTTTTCCTTTAAGTTTATTTTTACGTCTTGAAATGATCTTTTCTCTTTTCTTGAAGGATATACTTCAAACTCGAGACTTTATCCGTCTGATTATTTCATTTGATATCATTTGCTTTTTTTTTAAATTCTCTTTTCATTCCTGTATTTTTTTAGCTACGGTATCTTCATTGTTGGACGGTAGCATAATATATTAATGCCGCGGTGAGATTTTTTCGAGCAATTACTACGATGCTTGCCAATTAGCTAAAAATTTATTTCTGGGTTAAAGTTCTACCCATTGTCGTACATTAAAGATTGCCTGAATGAATTTTGGGAATGCGTAAAGCACGACACTGCGATACGGTTTATCTATCTCACGATAAAGTAAATATGGCCAACTCACAAAAGTGTCACTCACTGCCTTCCTGCAAAGTGATCTTGCACTATTCACTCAGTTTCTATCTTCCCTCTCTTTCAACGGAGAGGGAGAAATTGAGATATTAACGATTCGGAAATTAGACTCTCTAAATTACCTTCCCACCTAAATTACCTTACTCTCTAAATTACCTTACTTTCCCACCATCTACGGTGGTTTTACGTTGCTTGTGTCTGAGTTTGGTGTGACCTTACTTCGACGGAAGCTGTCGCTCCGATAAATCAAGAGACATCTGCGACTTCACGACGTCTTATTTGCACCGTGATGTCATGTTTCGGTTTTCTCCTACTCTCGAACGACTCAACAGCTCTCCAATTACGTGAATCGCAGCTCTCTGTTTTTTAAATACTTTTTATACTCTAGGGGTAGCTACGTATATCATCCGGTCTTTCTGTGGTAAATTACTCCCGTTAAATTTCTTTCAACATTTTTCTACTCTCCAGGATCGCTTTAATAATTGAAAGTTAGCTACAAGTAAACACTTCCATTATTCTATTAAATTTAATGGAGAGTATAAAGCAACAATTAATACACACAATATCCTCTACATTGTCTCAGCGGCAAGTGCTAGTAGGTATCTGGCAACAGTAAGTTTCTTTATTCTTTAGATATCGCTCCTAATCGTCCGAGTACCTCGTGAAATATTTCTTACGAAAGGTAAGCCGTCCGAGCAAGAGGGTAGAGTTTTTCAACCAGCCTTCCTCTCCTGAAGATGGGGGCATACTCGATAACTCTCAGACGTGTTAATTAAACGAAATTACCAACGGACTAAGAAAGTGGACGATATCCGGGAACGAGATTTTTCGCAATATCACGACTGTCAGGATATCTTTTTATATTCTTTTTTCTGAGCTTTTTATTTCTTTGTCCCTTTTCTTTTACTCGTTATACACAGTCTCATCTAGTAGCACCCCATATTTCGCTTACCTTCAAGCCTTTCAGTATTTGCGGGTGTTAACGGTAAACGGAAAATAAATATTGAGCTTGGCTGCGTGCGAAACATAGCGCCCCTCGTGTCTCGATCGTTCTTCTCCAATCCTTCATCTTTTGAGGCTTGACCGGAAGGAAGAGAATGAGTGTGTAGGTAGGTGATGGGAACCATTTACGAGGGACGGAGGAAAAAATATCGTATAAAGCCCACGGCCATAAAGGTTCAATGAGGGATGGAGTCATTTAGTATTGCTACAGGAATTTAATGCCTACGTCTTTATCACAATTCGCTTCATGATACGTCTCACGTATATGTATGTGAAAGCTCTAATGCGCCTTCGGGACCTTCGCTTTGGCATATAGTGTGACGTGGTATATTGATGCACGTCACAAACGTTGGTAAATTCGGCTACGTCGTGTCGCCCGATGGGTTACGGAGCGTTTCGCGTGTCCATTTATTTGTAATCGCGATTTCTCAGGAAATATCGTCGTTACGATAGATCCGTATAGTATTATTGCTAGATTAATACGAAGATCGTTTAATTCTTATCCAACCCTAAATAAGATCTATGCTATTATTACAAATATTCCAGTACAAATATTATGATTTAAAAGTTTGCGATGAAAGTAGAGGATCCAATCAGAAGTCAGATTTTTAGTCTAAAATTGCCTTATTCCTGATCCCAGACTTTAGCCATATAAAAAGTATTACATGGGTTATTACCGTAGCAGAAATTCTTTTACGCCTAATACAGTTCCTAATCTGTGAAACACTTTTGAATTAAAAGATTAACACTATAACTTGATTTTTTAATAGTATCCTCACTTTTCCATTGTTTTTCTCACTTAATGCATTTTAATATTAATGCACGTGATCTTTCGATATGATATTCAATCGTTAGAGTCCAAATAAACAGTCATCTATAATGGATACACAAACACGTTTACCTACCATAACAGCAACCACCAGCTAAGCCACGATGGAGGACAGAATTTGAAGTCTCTTCCGCACAAGCCGGCAAGCGCTAGGGACGAGTCAATCGCGAGATGATTGATTGATTTACAGGTTCCCAAGAGTTAATCCTCTTCTACGAAGTTCTGTACGGCATGTCTCGCTTAAACCTTCCCATATAGAGGGAGCTGACCCCATTAAACCCTTCGGATATAGAGTAGAGAAGAAAGCAGTTGTATGTGTAAGTATTGACCTTTCGATAACATGTCCCTTACCTCAAGATTGTACGTAATACATTATAAGGTAGAGCGTGGATCAGGGATCTCTGAGATAGTGCAAGATATACCATGATGGTACCAGTTTTGGGAACTACAACAGTGCTTTTTTGAATTCACGATAGTTTATCCTAGCCAAATTTGTCGAAGGTCCAGCATGTCCTCGTTCTTGCCAAAGATTTTCAACCCTCTAATGGGATCCGTGCGGTTCAGGGAGCTCAACCCGGTACGGCTAAACGCCTAGACACCCCCTTTGGCTCCAATGGAATTTACTTAGCCGCAAACTGCGAGTTTACGAGCGTCGCCTAGTCGAAGAGCGGTACTAGCTACGACTACCATCAGGAACAGTCAGTGGGTATATAAGAACCATATAACCCAAGAATCATGCGTTAACGTGGTTTTATAGAGGCTCCCTATGGCGTACGTGCAGTTAATTTATAATTTTAATTTCCTCGTAATACTGGTAATAAACTGGAGTTCTGTTGTGCATTGAGACATAATATAATATGTGCCGTATATTTTTAGAATGATTAGAGATTATCGTAGTTGAATAGTATGGGGTTCGATAAGCTTTAAAACATAGATCTAACATAACAAAGCTATATACTTATATTCTTTTGCGTGAACTTATTAATTTAACTTTATAGCATGAAAAATGCTTACTCGTTAGTATCATAAGCGGAAGCACACCCTATTTGATCCAATCTAAATTATCAAGCTACAGTATATAATCTATGGTTATTTTATAATAGCAAGAACATGGCAGGACGAAGAAAAGTAGAGATGCAGTAATGCGGCGATCTCCCGTAGCAAGAAGATAAGGAGAAAAAGGAAGTAAGAACACGCAGTGTCTTTTTCAAATTACATCCGTGATCCTCCGGTAATGGACTTTCCTCTAGATACTACTAGTAGCGTCCAACACAGAATCACAGTATCTATCGGTGTTACTGACTTCCCGTCCTTTCCGAGCATTCTACCTCGAGCAATTAGGACTATTAGATTTGGGGAAATAGGATCCAAATCCTTGCGGTGGGACATCTTCGCCAACCCGATAACGTCCACCTGCTCAAACATCCAGGTTTGATTTTCCCGGGTTTACTAGTTGAAAGCTCTTTCATCGAATTGGAAGTACTACCTGGTAGTTACGGGTTACCGTGTCTAGTAGTTTTATATGGGATGTTTTAAGATTTTTGGACCCTTGGTTTGTGATGGTATTTCTTAGCTAAAAGTAACTAACGAAAATGACCTTTATCTTATTTTAAAAGTTTTCTTGTTCTTTTATCGTGAGCTGATCAAGTTCGCTAATCAGAGTGAGGCGGTCGTGGAAATGGTAGGCACGTGCCAACTTAAAATTTTTTTCTCTTGCTTGCTTTCTCGGTGGCAACGACGAGATTCAAATCAGCAGTGTAGATACTATACGAAATATAAGTTCAAAGATAAAAGTGATTCTTTGCGAAAATTTTAAGTGAAAAATTAAGCAATTCGTTAATAATTTTGGGGTTGCCGTCAGTTACCTTCATCGTCATATACATATCTGAAATGTCATATGTCGGAATGACCAATTGCACTAATCACTTGCCCAAATCCAATTCGTTCCTCACTTACTGAGATTGGTAATTATTTATGTGCTTAAATTGACTACAGGACTATGAAGACTGTGAAACCAGTGTTTTTTTTTGAATGGCACATCTGTACAGGTTATAACATAAAATGAGTTAATTGATTATGGCAATTATTACGATACGTCCAAACTATATACTTATAGATAGCAAATGGAATTTAAATGGTAACCGCAAAAAAATGCTAAATCTGAATTAGATCTTTGTCATTTTGAAGTTGGTTATTGTGAACGATAAATTTCAGATTATAACCTTTCTGATCTGAAATTGAATATTTGCAATAATCACCAAATATCAAACATAGAATAATCTTATCAATAGCTCTAGATGAAACGTAAAAAATGAGATCGCATTTATTTATCTCACAATACACATTTTTATATTATCAAACGTGTCAGTTCCTTGATTTGCCCCTTCAAAATTTGTTTTACAACATCTTAGTGCAACTGAAGTGACATTATGTGCATGGAACCTTGCAGTTTCGATTTTACATCGGCATCGTTCTACGAGAATTAGTGCTCTACACCCTATAGATCATCAGCTTATGAACCAATGTGCAGATACTACCGACAGGCAAATATTTCCCTAACAAGCTCAGCCCAGTGATGCATAGCTACGTTGACACTTTTGATTTTCGTTTTATACCGGTCCCCCGCTGGTCCACGTACATCCTTCCTATTGGCTCTCTGCAGACGCTGACATCGTTACGCATGCTTTTTTTCTCTTTTCCCTATAATTCTCGCAGAGTACTATAACGGGGATGTCGTGGCACCCTAAGCTTGTGTGCAAACATACCGTATGCGCTCACGCACCCTTCCCCTGTGACTTTTTTCATATTGCGTTCGTTAGTTCTACGCAACCCTTAACCTACCTCACGATATAATAGGAGAAAAAAATATATATCTGGCATAGAAATACAGTCAGGATAGGACTGCTTCGTTATTGGAAAGGGATAAGCGGTTAAGGGTCGACAGTCGGCGCTAACTATACCAGTTAGCGCAGACTGATTAGTGGGAAACTTCGGCTCGTTAAAGTCCTGGTACGAACTGCCTATTATCGTGGCCGACTGGCCGATTTGTCAAAGTTCTCCGGAAACTTGTTAGGGTGACATTTCCAAATGAGATTTTCTTCTGCGCCTAAGCGTTCAGCAGCGACAATAAATAATAATTTGGTGCCCTAATGTCGTTGGGAATGCGCAAAGAAGGTAAAAGTACACATAAATTACTTGAGTACGTATCGATGTTTTTTACAGCTTTTTTTGCCTTTCCTATACACAGAAACGAGTATTTACATAATTCATGAGATGCGTGGAGCTTGCACCATGTGAATAATTTTCAACGAATATGTAGTAGGGACGTAGAGACACACAATGATTATTTCTTTGATTACCGATCGCTATAGTGCTGTTCGAATTCTTCTCTGCCGAAAACATTTTAGGATTATAAGAATCCGATTCCACAAACAGTACAGCTCTTAGATATGGCTCCTTTGATAATAGATCATGAGGGATAATCTATTAGGGAATCATTCTAAGCCATAGGGATGTCGATCGGAGACTCATATACGCATGCAGTACATAGGTAGACCTAAATTGAATATAGAGTGTCGTCCCAAAGATGTGTTCGATTCTCTAGAGACTTTGAGCGAAATCATGGGTGTATCATGGATTTATTATTCTCTTTTTCTTTTTTATCATCGCACAAACTGTAACAATAAGATGTACGGCCATCTCAGCTTGACATAAGTTTCCCGAAATTTTGTTGAGTCAAAGAAAAAACAAAATGGATTATCTTTTTTTCAATTCGTGGAAGGGAATCTTACTTGCTTGCTTCTGCCTTATCGTTGACGTTTCCCGTTCGGGGATCCATTTTCTTTATTGTATATCTGTATACGTGCTTCTATGTGCGCGTGAATGTATGCTGATACCAATTCGCATCCGTCCAAAAGTGTAATTTCAGTGGATAGAAGGCGCCAAGCACCCATCCCAGTCTGAAACGGTTTCTCACGACGGTTCACCAAATCACATTACTGCTTCGGCCCGTGGAGACTATTTGTTAGACAATCACTCCGCATGGACAAGTTATGCGTGCACTGTTGCAGGGATGTAGGGAGATGGGGAGTACCGCTGATGGCAAGAGAAGAGAAAAAGCATCAAGTACAAAGAAAAGAGAAATAAAAGCCAGGAATTATTCGTGAACCAAAGTCCGTTCCTGATTTATGAGAGTGGGTCTCTTAGCAGATTGGGCCTGGGAACTCGTCACAAGATTGGTACCAATTCAGCTAGGAGATCATCCATGGCGAATGAATTTATAAAGAAAGTCTGAACAAAGCAATTTGAAATATTGAATGCTGCTTGAATTTTTAACAAAATATTTTAGTAGTTCTATACAAATAAAATACATGGTATATTTTTCTGGGGACTGTAAAAAATCGTGTATGTTAAAGGAACGTAACGAATCGTTCCGAATTATAGCAATGCAACGTGATTCACAGTTAAGAGCAGAAGAAGCAGATCTGGGAAAATGTGAAAAACTTTTGAAATGGATGGTAAGATCCATTGATAATTGAGGAGTGAATCGATTCGGACGGTTGCACTGTCGATGCATCGGATGCATCGGGACAATGGAGACGTGGTCTAGCTTTGCGTTAGGATTACAGGCTTCCCTCTTTTTCCGGTACAATAATGCTGGCTACCCCCTGGTTGCCGTGCTCGTTGTGTGGCGATGCGCGTGCCAATAACAAGGGACAATCGGGAGTGGGTCTGACGTTATGATAATGCTAGGGGATGAGAAAAGGGGATGGTTCCAGTTTGAGGATGGTTCTGGAGAAGCCAGTCAGGCAACAAGCCAACTGAAGAGAGGGCTTCAGACGAAGGGATGAAGGGCAGGAGGGAAAGGGAGACGCAGTAGCATCAGTATATAAGCAACAGTAGGAATCGTAGTAGCTAGCAGAGACTAGATCCTGCACTGACAAAGGTCTGCACTCTGAAACGTATAAGCGATGGTACGTAATTTCCAGTACAGGTACAACATTTCAATTCTAGCAACGGTAGATTTATCTTTATGTAATTGTTAAACAGATGTGTTTCGAAAGGGAAATTTTGAAAGCGATCAGTGATGAACTCGTAGTGATACACGTGAAAATAGGTATCAAAGAAATTAACATAATATGCAATCATATGAGAAAACGTGGATGATGGAATGGAAACCGAAATTGATAAATAATCTTTTATTTTCGTATATTTTAAATATTGACTCAAATCGGCTTAGTTATTGATTCTAGTAATAAGAATTTTGTGTGAGATCCTAAGAATTGTAGCCTAGGTAATGGGATGGAGGGAATATTACAAAGTATGCCGCTTTCCGCCATGCTTTCAAAGATCCTTCTGGAAAGTTCTATGCGTTTTAATTCTTACAATATAGTTCTTCGAATTTCTTCTCCAAGCTCTAATTTTTCCAAGTTGTACTACAATGGATTGGATTTAATATTGGAAAATCCTAAGGGTAGGTCTTTATTTCGTAGCAATTTTGGACTTACGTACCAACGACGGTTCCCTTTAAGAGATATAGCCTTCCCTAGCTGGATAAGTGTCGATCTTCATCACCTTGTGAGAGTCTGACATTATTATCAGCATCCACCCTCTAAGAGGGACATTCTAGTCACCCCTGTGATAGTAGGACGTTAGTTTCAGTCATCTGAACTTAAGAGAATCGTGCAGGAAGCGACGGAAAGGGCAACCTTTTCGTCACCCACGGAGATATATGTACGTACATAGGGGTTGTTGGTTCGTTTTATACGATGACTCAGGGGCCGGGTGGAGGGGGTGGTATTCATCCCCTAAACCGTAAAAATTAGAGGGTCACTATTCGCTGCTACCGACGCCGCTGCCACGAGGATGAGTTCGCTCGCGCGTAAATTCACCGGTGGTGGTTGGAACCGTGCTTTCTTTGTCACTTTCTTCCTTTTTCTTCTCCCTGTCAACGAAATAGCCCTTAAAAATAGATCTTTTTTCCCCTGTCCTCATTGGCTTCGGTTACGGTGTCGGTTATACGATGTTGCGGTCTATGATGTTGAATTAAACTGTTAAGCATTATTCGCCTTCGGTCATTCACTTGTCGAGTAATAACACAATATTCCATCCCTATCTTCATCCCCATTTCTGATGTATTACGCATCACGTGTATATTATGGTATAAATATATATAGATGTTGGTATTCTTTCTGCATGTATAGCATACCGGGAACGCATAAACGAGCGCCTTTCGCAGCACTCAATTATATTTTACGACATTAATATCAGATCCTGATAAGAAACATTCCACGCCATAAAGCCTATCTTGCCTTTTTCTCTCTTTTTCTCGCTTGCTCTATTGTAAATAGATACTAGAATTTTTTACTAATAATCAAACGTAAGAAGAATTGTTTGGAAAATTTAAAGATCATTAATTTTTTAATGAATTTTACATTGTTCATATAAAGTTATCACGTTGACTCTCCCATGTTAACGTATTAAAAAGCAACAGGTTCGAATATTAATTTCTCTAAGTAAACATTAAAATTAACGTAAACAATATTCTCCTGCTATAAAAAATAAAAATAAAAGCATTCTCAAATATTTTTATAGAATTATCTCTAGAAGAATTATTCTTATTCGAGAAAGTTCTTTGAACTAGCAAAGTAGATACCATTGGCACACGATGGATAGAACTGCCAACTTCCGACAAGGAAGTGACCTAAGAAGCAATGCAAGCGAGTACAAGAGCAAAGCAAAGCACGGCGAGGCATTCGGGGCGGTTAGAAATCATAATAAGGATAAGCCCTGGCTGGCTTTTAGCCAAATAGGGGTGTGGCATTGGGTCCGGACTGATGGATTTGTTTGTCCCATGATTCGAGCCATGGTTTTAGCTACTGGGTTCGCCGTGGTAAGGGTTGGGGATGGATATCTGGATTACTAGATGGCGGGGCAGGTACTTAGGGAATTGTAGGACTACGACGTCTGAGTGCAGTTAGCTGGATACAATTCTTGAAGCAAGCAATGCTAATTAAATCCAAGCAATGTATCAGCCACCATGTGTGAACCAAGTGTGAACGCATTCGAGAAATGGCTTGTTGGCCGATTATTTAATGTTATTCAATAGAGAGAATAGGGTCGGCGGGTGCGATATTTCTTCGTTACTACACCCTCGTCCTTAGCGCCCCCCCCCCCTTCCCTTCGTTATTCCCGTAAGTACCTTTACATTCCTCTCGGCTATGAGTGTCGCGTGTGTGCCCGCACACATTAGCTTTGGAGATTTGAACGTTTGGCTTTCTCCCCTCAAGAGAATCGATTCCGTCTTCTCTCGCGGTCGCTTTCTATTATTCATTCTCTATCTGCATCGCTTTTTCTCTCTCTCTAACCCATATAGTCCCTCCTTATTTCTAACCCCTCGTTTCATCTGCGAAAATCCCACGAACAGGAATCGCTTTGGCGATTTGTCACGATCGTTCTCAAAAAATGCTGAGAGATGCTTTTATGCGTACACGAGCAATGCTGCTATAGCGAATTTAGAGGATTCGGGGATTGGAGATTACGGGGTGGATTTACTTCGGGCATTTCGGTTTTTTCTGCGATAAAGGTCGTGGGTGGACATTACACTTACACCCTGGCCGATTTCAATACTCTACACATTTACATTCAGTCCATGAGTTAAATTTTTTAATTTTATAAATCGAAAACAATAAAGTCTTTAGCTAGTAACACGTAGCTTTGCATACAATTTGTGTCACAAAGTATGCATGTGCATAGTTTGGCACTGAAATTTGTTTTAGTTTTCTATCTTACAATATACTATATATCAGAGAATTTATGGAAAGTCATATAGTGTGTTATAGGAATGACATTGTTTGCGATCTGTTAAAGAAATACTTTTTATTTATGAACGCTGTACAGATGTAGTATCTCTGTAGTTTATTTTGTACATTTTATCAGTGCCGTCTAAGAATTTTTAAGTACGATTTCTACAGACATATGATAGCAGAATGATGTCAATTACTTGTTTTTTTTATTATACATTGAAAAAAAATTATTTCTCGCCTACTATTTACAGTTGATTTTTTGCATAATATTTAAGACGATTATATTTTTTTTCTGCGAGGAATTTCACGTCTGGCCGAGTTTAAATTTGGTAGCTACGAAACAACAACATATGGGCCCGTATTCAGAGTCAGTTCTTCGTTTTAAGCACGATCTGAAGACATCCTCTACCGTGTGTTATTATTACTAGATCTACGGTCTTAAGACTGTGCTTTATCTCAAGCACTGACTATGAATACGGACCATGGTTCGCAGATTATATTTGGTTATGTATAGTGTTGATTAACATTTAATAGATGACGTTTCTAACTGGAAATATTAGTTTTTAGTGAACTTAAAACTTACAAACAAGATTGATTCAAATTTTCATTGTATAACAATATTTCTATGTTTGTGATTTGTAAAGGAAAAGAATTCAATCATGAAAAAGTTTATAATACCGCTGAATTTTATTCAATCCTGATATTTAGTGAATTTTGTTTTTCAAGATATTGGACAAAATATTCTGTATATATTATATACATATTAAAGTTTATATTTTGTGACCTGACTATTTCCATATTCGGCGGGTGGTTCAATGAGTAGAATTTTATTATTTTCACTTCAAGCAACAAGCAACAGATGTATCCATCCAACGCAGGGAATACTTTATTCTTGTCTATTTAGTGAATTTGGTATTTAGTCGGTAAGCTCGTCAAATAATAATTTCATTAATTTCTTCAAATACCTCTCGATTTAAATCAACCATACGATTTAATTTTATAAAATACTTCACTTAAAATGTTAACGTTTCATGATATCTGATCGTAACATTTAATGGAATCGAATTAAATCTCCTTGAGCTAGACTTCTTTGTCAATTGTATAAATATTCTATTTTAACGCTATACAATCTGTTTTATGAGCTGGTAAAAAACTGCGACAGAATTTTTTATTGTTGAAAAGATAATGGCAAAATAAGAAAAGAAAAGGAAGAATAATTTTGGCTAAAAAGTAAAATAGGAGTTAGATTCTTATTGGCAATAGTAATTTTCTTAGTATAGATTTAAGGTACAATTTATTTATATCTTATTATCTACTTATTTAAATAAGATGAGAATAGTCTCTTGGTTACTGTAGCATTGAAGGAAACCACTTCGTGAAATTGCTCCTTCCGTTTTTTCTGGCGTTTTGTATTTTTTTTCTCCTCTTGGTTTCTCTTTCAATCTTTGCCACTGTTTCTCCATGAAAAATAGCTGCGCTGACCTCGTGTCCACCCGTTGAACAGACGCTGCAATTTTTGTTTCTTGAAATGAAAAAGCGTTTATACAATTGTCACTCGCAAACATTAAATTATGAAATGATTCCACGGTGGCGTATTAATTAGTGTTGCTGCGATGAGTTTCCTCGAATTGCGTTGCAGTTTTTACGTTCTACCAAAGCAAATGGCGTATTTACACATATATATTATTGTACAACGCATTAGGTGCTACGTAATATTAGCTTTGCCGGTGAAATAGGGTTGATTGAATTTATTGGAAATAGAGTGGCATTTCGCTTTGCGTTATGAATCTCAAATTTCTAAAATTAAGGGAATTTGCCAGTGTGGCCAGAATTTTTTTTTTTAATACAACAGTAACAGAGCTTAATCGATATAGGTACTTTACGTTTTACATAGAACATTAGCACAGTTTCAACTATTATTATGCAGGATTGTTGTATAATACAATCTTATTAAATATATTTAAATTGATAAGGTTTGCATACATTTCTCGATTAATAGGGCCAATAGAATAATTTAAGTCAGCAACTGGTAAATGTTCTGTTAATAAATAATTGTCTCGTAGAAGAAAAAATCACCAAGCTCTGATGGGTGCTATTAATACTGTTTGGCAAAGTATGTAATTATGAAATTGAACTATATTCAATTCGAAATTTATAACGTATATCGCCAGCTGCCGATCACAATATGTTTACATATGTATAGTCGAAAGTCCTTGCAAAGTTCCTTCGTTATTTCGTATGAATTTTTCGTGTTGGTTATAAAGGGATATGATTCTCTTTTTTTGAATTAGGAACACACATGGATTGAGCCATGAAATAAGGTTAATGTTTATTAGCTTGTAACGTATGAGTACGCCAGTTAATGAGTGTTTCTTGTGTGTGTGTATGTGTATGGATACGCCCCACTCCGCATATACCTATTAAGAGTCGTTCGATCCCCACCTAATAGAATCGAAATAATACCGGTAAAGCAAATTGTCCCTTTCACCAACTAATCAGCGAGCGAGTAAGAAGTATCTCCAAACAATATAATAGATAATACGCTCTGGGTGATAGGGCCCTAAAATATAACATAATCTACATTGTAAAAATTCGGCTAGAGATTTGAGGAGCGGTGATCGGACACGGCGACAATTCGGCTCGACAATACATCGTAGGACCAAGCCATAAACTACCATTCATCTCCATCGAAATCAGCGGCTAGATAAATAATAGGTATTTAATATAAGTATTAATATAGAAAATAACTTAAGTGCGTGTTTAAAATTTTGAATGAAACGTTTATACGTGTGACTGTTGGAAGGCTGGCCTCATATTATTAATTCATTTAATTTAATGTACAATTTAGATTTGAATAGATCGTGATTTCACTTAATATAGTCATTCGCCAGATAATACATACATAATTTGGTTTGATAATATAAAAAATTGAATATTTTGGGTATATTGTTAATAGCATTTTCGAAAATTTATTAATTTATTTAATCTTAATAAAATGAACACATATAAGCTCATATGGGAAAAGCCTGGCGGCATAAAAACCCACATCCATATGAGAATAATAATTTCATGATACACTGATCCACGCGTTAAATTAAACGTACAATGCGCGTTTGTCTCGCACTATCGCAATCACACGCGTATTATGTTCGGTTGTGTCGTTTTTATACTAAAAAAGGATCTTGAGCTGTTGCCGTCCTTCGGGAAAAATTATCGACTGTTAAGGATCCGAGAATCTAGTGCCGTTGCCGTTCTCGGGATCTCATTAACGTATGGCTTTCGTCAATTTCGCTAAGTTGGCTGCGTATATGTTTGAGGCCCATCGCGTAGGCTCAACATCTTCCTGTGTCGCTCGGCGACCACCAGCACCACCGTCACAACTATCACTTTCCCTAACACCTTCATCACCACACGATTCCGCGACCCTGCTTTCCTCTTGATCACGGTGGTCGCTTTTATGCCATGTATTTCCAAGTTGTTTATTTCGGGCAAGAGCACCTTCCATTTCTGACCAACGACGACAATATCAAAAAACAACGTAGACGACGTTGGTGATGATATTAAGAACGATAATGACGCTTATGATAATAACACTGACAATGTAGAGTACTGTATAACAGTACCAGTAACAGTGCTACCAAAATACATTTTTTCAGTCGCCATACAACATAAATAGACCCGTGCTTTATTTGACTTTTGAGTCATTAACTTTTAAAGAGGAATGTTGATAGGAATGTTGATGTAACTTTAGGAAATTGAATCGGTCCGTATATATGGTTTCCAATTCTAACAGTCCTGCGCTTTAGTTAAACACAGGTAGGTAGGTACCTATCCAGAACAGTTAAAGTCGATGGCAATGAAGTAGGTATAGTAGTATCAACCTAGACTCGGATAATCCTGGTAAATCGCTGAGTGGTTACCGGCACTGTGATTAAAATCAAAGTGCAGACTGTTCGGCAAAGTCAGTTAGGTTAGGGAGCATATCTACTGTTCTTAGTGCCACTAGTAGAATTAGACAAATCAAGTTAGCCCATTACGTTATACGGCGTAACAGGTTAGAGACACGTCTCGTTCACGACTCCCTTGCTTCCCTTAAATTCCTTCCTTCTCCTTCTACCCCTTGAACGCTTTTTCTTTACCATCCCGCACAGTCAGAAAATGCCTTTCTTCCAGCCCCATCGATACCTTTAACCGCGGATTGTCCCATTTAATTGGCACGAGTGTGTATGTAAAGATAATTTGGATGTTTGTATTTTCAATTAAATAATTTAGAAGTGCACTCTTTACATTCAAACTGGAAGATGTGATTGATCACTTAGCTAGTTGTAATGTGTTGTAGTTCTTCAAATAAGCAGCAGTAGGTACCCTTACGGGCAATTGTTATACTAGCACCCCATTTCGGTCCCCAGACTCAATACCCATTGTATTATTACTATATTAGCGTGTACTTACGTGGCAGTGACAGTAAACGATAACTAGTAAAATCTCATCAGGAAAATGTCACGTTAGCTCGATTATAAACTCCATAAACTCCAAAGTGATTCTATCGTTCAATTTCTGTAGTGGTCGATTCACTTGTGTGCCTGGGCCGGAGCGAGGGAATAACGAAAGGGACAAGTTGCCAGTAAATTCGCATTAGGTAGAGTGGATTCTAGCTTTAGAGCGGTATCTATGGCTTTCCACGTAAGAGGCAGGAAGATCTCTTTCATGGGAAAAGTGAGAAAAGTGGAAAAAGTGGAAAACGAGGTAGATCGAGTAAACGGAGCAAAAGGAAGGGAGTATAAGAGATGCAAGCAACCAGTATTAGGTAGAGAAGCTATAGAGAACCAGCCACATACCCTATGGACCAATGGGGAACCCATAGCTAGTGGATGGGCTTGGTATCTTCCTTCTTCCTGTTGCGACACCAGCCCAACGCGTTTTATGTATCACCTGTAATATATTTATGCGAGTTATGGTTTTCCGATCGTGTCCTAGTACAGGAAGTTGCATCAATCTTCTCCTGCCAAGACTTGTAATACAAGCCCACATGGATACCAGTTTTATAAGCCCATACCCATCCACATGCCTGCACTCTGCACGTGGTAGACTCTAGTGAGAAACTACCTTTCAATGGGGTTGATATCTACCTGTCTCCCACATACTTACGCACACAGTGTAGTACTCATGGTTACTGAAACGAAAGAAAACTGGTTGAATATATTGAATTCGATTATTTTTCAATTTTCCAGAGATTGTCGCGCTTACCTCTTATGCATGTCGCCGGTACCAATAGGCTGGTAGCAGGTAGTAGATAAGTACGTAAGTGTCAGGTAAAATTTTATAAATTGCTACTGAGACGTATACGTGTGGCAACTTAAGAATGCGGAACGTCGTCCATGAAAAATTGTCCCCCGTGTATTTCCTGTAAGCCAGTTGATTCTTTTCGAAGAATCTGCGTAGTGTAAAGACTCCTTAAGGGATCAGATCGAGCTGTCTTTTACTGCCTTGTGATTTTACTATAATCGCCTTAAAGTTCCTTTAGATGTCGGGATGAAGGAGGTTACTAAAAGTTTAGTATTAGCACGAAAAGGGATGAAAGGAATATTCAGAGAATCCAAGAAGTGTATGAGATTAACTTGAGAGACTAGGCCATTGTTTTATTAATTTTATTGGGTGAGATAGGAAGGTCGGCGTTTATTTCATAAGTATAATCAATAGATACACTGACGAAGAAAAATTCAATTATTAAGAATAGGATCTACTGTATTATGATATTAACTCTAGAAGGTTAGGCTGGGGGTGGTTTTTCATCTCAAAAGTATTTCATTGTACGCTCCTGAAAATAATTTTCAGCTGGCAAATTTTTAGAAAATTTAAAATGTTTTGATACTGTATTCATATACATATATAAACATTTTTCTTATTATCTGTTGACAAAATCGTTTACATAAAGGTAATTATTTTTCGTATAGGAAAGTATAGGAATGTTACAAAGTGGTTGGGGTCTTGAGTAACCCCTGTCTAACAAGGTGGCCCACGGAATCCTTCCTGTCTAGGATTAAACTAGTAATAGGGAAAACTCTTCGGCAAAACAATATACATAGCACACTCAATCAGATAACAACTTGAATGTGTGGTAAAGTTTACGAAACAGATGTCAAGATAAAAATATCGAGGATTCTTAACCCTTATGATAACGGAAGGGTTCGCGTTTGTCTCCTTTTCTTGAATCATTTTTAAGCCGTCAGAGGGTTAGTTGAATATACTGGTACAAAGTACCAAGGTCGGCCGTCCCCACTGAAGATTTTCGCGGAACAACGAAACAATTAAGGGAAAATCGTTGGGGTGCGTTTCCACGCGAAATTTACAGCGCTATTATTGTTTTGCAACAGCATCCCTTTGCGACGTACCAACCTAACCTACGTTCTACCGCCAAGCCTCTAGATACCCAACCTATTTCCAACTTACCCACGAAGCTCCTTCTTCGGTAAAGCTACCTAACAGCATCCCCGCGATGCTTCCTTCGAGTAAGTACCAGGAAGAGTTGTTCTTAAAATCATGAGGATAGTCTTACGGTGCTAGTTCAGGTTACGAAATAAGGATGAAACAGAAGCTTTGAAGCTTTGGATAAAAACAGATGACTCGAAATAAATTCTAGCAATAATTACAGTTAAAGTTTAAGGGATTGATATGTACGAAAATAAATTTAGAACCAATTTTAAAAATATTCTTTGTTTACCTTGTTGCAGGTGAGTTGGTGAAACTTTTGCTGGAATCCTGAGCATCAAAAAAAATCTTTCCGGCATCATTAAAAGTTAGAACGTTTACCAGAGTGAATAATAACATTTCTATATTTTCTACGGTATGTATAATGTGTGGTATATGTTCTAAGAGTCATTTATTTATGCGCATTCGTCATAACGGACGTCCGTTATTGACTTGCCGGAATTGCTCTCCAATGCTGTATAATCATAAATATATAAACGAGATATACTTTTTACTGGTCAGCATTTCTTAGACGGATGGGAATTACATCCGATGCTCCGTTTTTATATTTTTTTCTCGATTTCATTTTATATGATCAAACGACTGCAGTTCTTACAGATAGAGTTAACATCTGCAATAGGGAATACATTACAAGCATCCTACTTCAGTTTACGTATACAAGTATTAAAAAATCCTCTAGAACCTATTTTGGGGATTTTGTCTTATCTTCCCTAAAAAATTCGAAAATACAAGAAGTACGATTCACCTTAGCTTGTCAGGAAACTTTTGGGAGTCAGTATCTGTTAGCTTCTTTTTTCATCAGTGTATGTTCTCTTTCTTTTTCTCATGTCAGAAGGGAAAAGCGTTTCCTGTGGAAGGAACTATCTAGTAATTTCTGGAGCTCAATCGTAACAGAATAAGAGTGTTCCCGTGGGTGGATCGTTTCGAATAGGGAGAAGTATGTATCCATATCCAGGAGTTCGACCTTTGGGAACAGCTCTGAGAATATAGCGATACAATTTCGAGGAAGCGGCTACCTATGTAGTTACAGTATCTCCTGCTTTCCCTATATTATACTATAGGTTAGAGATACGTATGCACGTACCCTGGCGATGTAGTAGCTTGCTGACTTCTACATACCTCTACAGGCACCCCTCCCTGAGGTATAGGGATGTGGTTTCTGTGGTACCCAATTGGATTTACATTTCTGGCCTTATAATGTTACTGTTACCAATGTCCTTGCGAGAAAACCGTAGATACATTGGATATCTTGCAGGTGGATTCATTCTTGTAAATCCATCTACGACTATGTGTAAGTGCTTGAATTCACGTATATACGTTTCTCTGTTTTGCATAAGCACACGCACGCACGCTCTTATTATATACATATACGTATTTTAACGGCACTCTTTTACGATGTCGCTCAAATAAAGAGCACCGCGAGAAATAATTGATAAAATACTGAATTATTGGGCGCCAGGTATCACCAGAGTTACACCGTTGTCTCTTAAGGACACTCTGGCCGGCTCTTATGTGGTGGAGTCCTGGGTCTGGGAGACAATAATCAAAAATTGAAATTTGGGGAGGTTCGCTCTAAAAACTACGACGAACAAATACTAAAGTTTCCAAAATAAAATATTGAACCACAATCTGGCCCGATTTATACAAAACAAACGAAAGAAATGGAACAACGATTCCTGAACAAAATATACGAGCTTTACATAGAACGTAGATTCCCAAAGGAATTATTAGGCCGGCGGTCCCGAGGATCTATTGACAAAATAATATCTACAAATTTTAAAGATATTAATATCCTATGAAAATACAGGGTGTTCGTTATGAAAGACACTGTAGTAACATCGTTGCATTCCTTGTCGAATTCTAAGGAATACGTGTATTTTCATTTTTTTATTTCATATATCAAAATTTTGAGATAATCAAGGTTGAAGTTGCAGTAATGCGATCAATCAGAACGCGTTTAAACGGAGCGTAAATGACGTCGCGAGCCAGCCCGCAAGGCCTGCTTACACTAGGCCAATAACAGTAACAGTATCGTCGTAGTGTCCCTGTTTATCTGCATGTAATTGAGTAAGATACAAGAGACGATACTCTTAAGGCATTCATACACAAAATAACGTAACGACGTAAGACGTAAGCGTAAGGAAACCAACCAATCAGAATGTAGTACTGTCCCCTCCACTTTTCTCCGTAAGACGTAAACCGTAGTGGCGAAAAATATCGTAAGGACGAAATCGTTACGGCTTACTTCTTACGGATAACCAATCACAAACCCTCTCGCGTTCTCGCTTAAAAAAACACTGTTTATACGTGAGACGAGTGGCTTTGATGTGCTTTGATATTGAAAAAACGTAAATATATCCAAAATATGCATTATAAAACAAAAGCGATACTGGCAATTTTAAGGTTAGGAACTAAGTAATGAAACGATTTTCCCGTAAAAGTATAATTTAATCTGCATATCATGCATCTCAATATAGTTACAATTTATAAAATATAAAATCCTTAATTAGGAGTATATAATTGTTATCGTGTACTTACTTTTTACAACAGAAAATAGATACAAAAATAAAATTCTAGTATTTACAATGACGACACTTTGATAAAAATGCGGAATTCTTTCTTGAGTGTGATTGGCCATAGTTTATTCCTTACGCGTGTGGTTTGCGATGGTGCTTACTGATTACGGCTTACGGTTACGTCTTACGTCGTTACGTTTTTTTGTGTGTGAAGGCCTTTAGTGTTATCGGCCTAGTGTAAGCAGGCCTTGCGGGCTGACTCGCGACGTCATCCACGCTCCGTTTAAACGCGTTCTGATTGGTCGCATTACTGCAACTTCAACCTTGATTATCTCAAAATTTTGATATATGAAATAAAAAATGAAAATACACGTATTCCTTAGAATTCGACAAGGAATGCAACGGTGTTACTACAGTGCGTTTCATAACGAACACCCTGATCGTAGTCGATAAGATATTGAAATAGTCGCTATACAATATTCCTAACAGAATATACAAGCAAAAGGATATTATACAGAATTTTAACGTTGGCTAGTACTAAAGGACTCACGATACCCTTGTGCTAAGGAAACGACTCCGCCCGGCGTAGACTGTATAGGCAGTAACGCAAAACCAAAATTCGACCCATAAATGATATTAGGTAGCACCGATCCTCCAGAGGGCTATCGATTAGCACTACAATAATGATCGGGTATGTGTAAGGCACGATGCTGCGACACGGTCTATCTCCAGCTAACGTAAATATAGTCGCTTCAGGTATCTATTTCTTTGATACTGGGTTCCTCAAGCGGTCACGAAACGGCACGGTAGACTATACAAGACGATACAAATTAGACAAAACTAGAACAGAGCAATACGAGACGACACAACATTTACAAGACGAATACACGTCTCTTTGTAGGCTTGGTCACACAGTGAGTGAAGCTACGGATTTGGAAAATCGGGAACCTTCCCCAGAGGCGAGCTGTAATAAATCCCTTAGGCCAATCAGATTGATGGACACATCGGCTTCGCCAGAGCGCTCGCGATCTTCAATTGTTTTCTTCGATCCGGATAAAGTTGAGCCTAGCATCTTTCATGCTTGGGATGGCTGCAGTGATATTTTCGGGAGGTGGGAATCACATACATCTCTGCTCCCTCGATGGACGGCTCTAGGCCTCTACCGCAACTTCCGTATGCCCTCCGAATCGGTGAGACGCTCGCCGAATGTCTCGCGTAGCTGGCTTTTTAGGTTGTGTGCTCCGGTCTGGCTGTCGCGTCGCCTCCCCAGCGTCCTCTGTCAGGCCCGTATTTGGCACTCTCGGGGCCTGTGGTATTCAAATTTTAACAGGATCCTTTCGGATCTGCTCGAAAAATATAAAAGACAAAAAACGTTCCCACGAGGGAAATAGGTATAAATTTAACAAATAATATACAGTCCAACGTCATGAACTCTCTTTCCCAAGCATAAAGTCCCACGATGTAATCGAAAATCGTAGAATGCTGTGCTTTGTGGTTTGCATATCAAAATGCCATGTTACAGTATATGTATACTGTGACGAATGTCACAGACGGCGAACAACATGGTAGCTAAATATCGAAACAAAAAAGTGAATCCCTTTTCGGCGTGGGCTCCCTTTTGCGTGGGCCCCATGAGCGCCATTTTTGCGATAAAAAATAAAAGAGAAAATCTAGTATGAGAGAGAATTAGGGAAGGTACTACGACGATGATACGGCACTCCAGCTGTCCGTAGCCAACAGCCAATTTTTCGTCTACAAATGACCAAATTTTTTCCAAAATTTTCTGACACTACGCCATACAAGAGAAAGTAGATTTGCGATATGCCGGATGGGCGCCAGAGGCAACGTGGCTTCACGATACGTAAAGAAACCCCTCGGCAAATAGGAGAAGAGGTCACAATACGTAAAGATTTAGCGCATTGGAGGAGAAAGAGACTTTGAGATATAGAATAGAAAAAAAGTATGCAAGTTCTTATGGATCACCTCATAAATTAATTTTAGATTTTCTTATTATATTTTCCCCTTGTATTTATTTTTATGACGGGTTGCTTTTCCGAGTCAAAATATAATAGCCCGGAATAAGCAACAAATACATCCGGGTCAAAAGAACGAGATTGTACCTATCAGGATCTCAGTAGTATTTATTTATCGAATGACCAAACCCAGATCAGCATAAGAAGAATCAAATTAGATCCAATAGGACTGAGGCAATACTTATTTTTGATTCGGGAATTTTTCATTATTTTTATTGTTTGGGCTAAAGAATTTTTTCAGTATAATTGAATTTCATTAGAAAACTTATGGACATTCAATGTCAACAAGAAAAATTGAAGAACTTCAAGGCAATTAAGTTTTCTTGCTGCTAACGCAGGGCTAGAATTATTCATTATAGTGCAATTACGGGAGGGCGATATGAGGGTTTCTGGTAGTGGTAATGGCGACGGTGGTCTTTCCAGGTTGGGCTATTCGCAACTAAGATTAATAACTGGCGGGGACACGTCATTAAAACTTGGCGTTCTACGTGGGTACGATGAGAAGCCAATATCTGAGTAACTGGTTCGGGGGTGGTAGGTGCCACGAGGAAGAGAGATGAATATTCGCCCCTACTACCTGCGAAGGTTTCCTGCGTCAATGGCAAATTATTTATAGAAATCTAAGAATTTCGCAAATTAAATTCCTACGAAACCCACGCCCGCACTGCCTCTATCTGCCTAACCATTCACCTACCCTTATGCATTTCCCGCCATACAACTTCAATTTGACTTATGGCCTCAGCGCCAAGAAAAAAGATTAAAAGTGTAGTACGTTCCTTTAGGAAGTTCTCAATTTCTTAACAAAAAAGATGTTTGCACTGGGAAAATCTAAGTGTATTAAGAGGTGTTCTAATAATAATCTAAGTTAACGAATCACGATAGAAAGATTAATATGGAACTGTTACGGACTGGAGCGCATGAATTTACTAAGCATGAAAGAGTAAGAAATACTAACAAACAAACAAAATATTAGAGTAAATAGATTTGCCGTGAGGCACGACCGCTTGAACCATCTGTTTAAATCTTTAAATTGTTTCAGAACAAAATACAGGCTGTCCTGATAAACATGGAGACGTGATTGTAGTAAAGTAGCAAATGGTGGATATTTACTCTAAAACAATTGTACAGTTTTCGATGATTTGACAAATACCTGGGCTTGAGTCTGGCCATCTGTCATTATTCAGATACCATGAAATTACTGGAGAATATTATACAAAGCATAACAAAATAAAACTTTATACGAGCAATAAATAAGTGTATTAGAAACAGTACTAACAACAAAGATTTAAATATGCAATTAACACTAAAGCAGAAAGTGATAAGGATACAGTATATACACATATGTATTTATACATCAATATAACGCACGTACAGATAATTGTCGGCGAAATATATACTCCATGGAACAACATGATGCGCATAGATACCATGACATAACATATTCAGATATAGACGTTGGATGCTTTATGAATATTTCGTAACTCCCATGAAAATTCCCTAGGAAATTCCTAGAGGATTTACAGAATAGAAACGTGGACGAGTGACTGTTCTGGCAGGTGTCGCAAATTCCAACACAGTCCGCAGGCGATGGTTGTTAGAAAGCTCGTAACTTATTCCGAGTGGACGAATCCAGGGAGGCAGCCAAGACGACGACCGTCTCGACAAGATTAACGGGCTCGAGAACGAATTCAAATTCGTAAATATGCAGGGCCGTATGCTAATGCTGTCGACGTCTACCTTTCCCTCCCCCTCCGCCCCCTTTGCCCGACTGTTAGCGTCGAGGACCTCTCCAGCGAGAGGCAACGGAATTCAAGTGCACCTTCCTTCCCTCTTTTAACTCTTTCTATCCTTTATACCTTCACTACTATTCCTAGTTTCCACATTCCTGCAGGCCTTCCTACTCTTTGTACTCTCACGTATAGCCATATTCAACTACATTTTCCAAAAGAACGAACAAAAAATTGTGAACGTTTTAAGCTACTTCACTTACAATTAGTCGGTATACGTATGTGAGGCGCGTGCATGTCAGGGAATAAAAAAATTGTTTACTGTATTATGCTTCATATTATTCTTTTTTGGATTTGGTTTTCTTTTTAAGGGTTTTCGATTTACATTCAACTTTCATTGCCTTCTACATTACAGTGGCACATCGTCGATGAAGTTGGGTGCTTCAACTGAAAGCTTACTGTTATGTTAAAAATTATGATGTGCAAGATTTATAAGAATTTCAAAATAATCTCTGCTCTTTTTTTTTGGGCTTAGGATTTTATCTGTAGCGTTGCTTTTATAATTTTATAAGAAGCTCCCTGAGTTAAGTGTCCTCAACGTAGCGGGTCTTTGACAGCCACTGAAGTGTACCTCTCTATTTTTACCTCTTTACCGTGGCACGTTAGTCAGAGAGTTGGCAGCCCTAATGGTGTTCTCTCACGTGCGAGTTTTGTGAGTCAAATATGGCGGGAAATATGATTTTTCCAAAATTTAAACGACGAAGAAATTGCCGATGTAGTATCATGTTACGAATCTGTCCCATATTGCATGATTATTTTCAAATCCATCATAGAAAGAATCCATCAATTAGATCCATATCACATTTCTGAACAAGCTGACAGTAATAATGACTATTCAGTTTTGTAATGTAAACTTCGTAGGAGTTTTCAATATAAAAATTGCCTGTAAAACGATTGTTGACTGTTAGTTAGAAATTCCTTAAATAAATATCACCTATATTCGATTTATCTGTAGCATTGTATCGATTATAATATCTAACGATAATCTTAGTTGATTTTAAAGAAAATTAGTTTTATTCTAACGATGTTGGTTAATTCGGTTTGTTCTGTATTAGTTATGCTACAGTAAATATTCTAATATTCGCAGCATTTAACGTTACACATTATAATTATAAAATTTAACCGATGTATTTAAACTGGATAGTCTTGTGTATAATTTGCACATTCTATAATGATATTGAGATATAATAGCGGCGTGGTTACTTGCAAACCCCTATATGTATATTCGCTTTTAGAGATTTGAAAATTATTCCGTCATCTTCAGCTAAGCGTGCTACATAATTCGAACCTCGACTTGCAGCCCTCGAAAAGGGAGCTTTGATGAAAGTTCTATATCTTCACAGAGTCCTCTTTAGCTGCTGATACGTTTCTGCCCATACTTACTGTAGGAACTTAGATCTGCATCGTATGAATACACGTGTATATCAATTTTGTGTTCTGTTCTTATGGGTGAAAGCTTTGAATTATAGTAGATAACGACAGTCTTGGTGGATGATCTTCATAGAGGAGTAAATTTATAGGGAAATTATTCTGGGAGAGTCTGTAAAGTTTCTCGATGTGTTCCTTTGTGAGGTAAAGTTCGACGGAGAATTTAGAAAGAATAAAGAAAATTAGAAACGAAGCGAATGGAACGATAGCGGAAGCAGAGAATGAAAATGATGAAGAAGATTCTGCTCCTGACAGTTGAGGAGTTTAACACTTGAGTAAACTCGCCGGTTCACTTTAATTTAACTAGCATCTGCTACCTGAAATTTTTTTTATGTACTTCATATTCTTTTTGCGTCATTTTATTTTTCAGCCTTCTCCCTCTCCGTCTCTCTCTCTCTCTCTCTCTCTCTCTCTCTCTCTCTCTCACACACTGTTTTAACGTTGTCGTAAGGAAATTAAATAATTATATGGTAGTGACCGTAATGGTGATTTTAGTTAAAACCTGTCGTTCATAAATATAATAACATCTGTGTTTCACGCTTGAAAACTGCAAATGAAATCGGTGCCAGGTACAAAGAACCGTGAACACAGGTACCGTGATATAGTGGCCGAATATTACCCAGGTTTTTTCTCAGTAAGGTCCTGAATTAGTAGACAAACACTATTGAAATATTCCAAATCTGGGAAAGTTCACGGAAAACTACTGTAATTATTTTATCAATCACAAAGATATCGGAAACGAAATCCAGAGACGGTCCGATTTATTTTAGAAAATAATAATTATTATTATATTATAAACAAAGGCAAAATTGAAGTTAAAGACAGCTCGAGATCGAGACACTTATGTGTAGAAAACTATGCCAAGTACATAAGTCACTAAATATCTGCTTATTATATGATCTGGTACTAGCTCATCATTCTAATTGAATTTTCAAAATTTCCTATACCGTATTTACTATTTATTTATATTAGTACTATTTCTGATATTTAATTATGATTATATTTTATATTATATTTATTACCTCAATATCGTGTGCTTAGATGTTATTTCGTTGTGTCTTATGGCTCAATTATTAATTTTGTATACTTATTATAAAATTCATCAGGGGTTTTTTAAAGTAAATAAAATAAAAGTAAAATAATTGTTATGTTCCTTACTCTGTTTTCACTTTAGTCTTATTTGTTGCGTACGAAATTGTAGTATCTTCAACTTTATTTTCCGCATATCTAACTTTACTTTCTGTACGCACTCTTCTACATTTCTCATTTACTTATTTATTGCTTCATTCTTTCCTATTCAATTAAAGTCTAAATAAGCAGCACGTTGAATTAATATTATGGTGCGGTTCTCGTATAACTTTCTTGATTCTCAAACATCTCTTTTGTATATCTCTCTACTATCTTTCTATCTTCAACCTCTTCTTTGGACCCTTCCAGGTTCAATCCTTTATCCTTATTATTTGACAACTTTACCAGCCAGACAATCATTTTCTACGATAGTTGTTCGCTTGGGGTTTCAGGACTTTAACCAACCAACTAACCGACCAGGCAACCACCACTGCTTTTTCATCGTTCAACCCCTTAGTAGAATTTTCGCCGATTTAATATAGCATCCAGATCAACTTTCCGATTGAGACTTACTCGCCTTAAACTTGCCAGACGTATATCCACAATGTTGAACTGTCAGCGAAGAGACAGCGAAGAAGTATTTCTCAGAGGATGGTTCAGTAATTCTACATCGGCTAAAAGGGTACATTGTCGGTACTTCAGGAACTCTTAAGGCGAGAAGATGAAAATATTATGCCCGTAGTATCGAACAATATAAATGAAAAAATAATCAATCAATCGAGAGAAAAGTTGTCAATACATATTTTCAAAGAAAACCCATAAAACTGGCCATGCGCGTGAATAAAAGCTTTAGAAAATCACATACCTCTGTTCTTTTTATTTGGCATCACCGGTACCTTTACATATACCCAAGACTTAGATTTCTCTTGGTTTTCCTTGGTTTAAGGTGAGACGAGTTCCGTCCATGTATTCGTACAGTGTCTTTATGCAGCATTGTAATTCAAGAGCTTGCGACTAATGCCACTGTGTAGCTCTTGCTCTATTCGTTCTACACGTGAGTTTCACACTCCTTAAGAAATACGTCTAAAGACGGTTCGAGTATATCACGTGTAGAGGTAACACCTTGTGCACCATTACTAGAGCTGTTAATAATCCCAGGACGGAGAACAGTGTTCGTGGCAACATATTTGGACAAAACAGTCAGGTCGTGAAACGGTTGAGTACATTGTTACAAGAGTGTACCTGATAATGGCCCTAATGTGTTGCTGGGAAAACTGCATGCAATCTCTACTTTGGCAATGGTACGTTGCAAGGCCGATGGCGCTTGTTTACCAGTCGGCTGGATTACATGATTGCGAAGGTGCATAGGTAGTGCATAGGTGCATGACTGCATAGGACTTGTGCAGGAAGTACCTGGAAAGTGCATTGAATATAAATAAGCCAAATTTGCCCGATTACAAAAGGAACAAGAGTTTGGGTTTTATCCAGAGAGCCAAGTCTCCGTGCTTCTATAGCGACTGTCTCTGTTTTCCATCGTCTCCTTGTTTCTCTTTTTCTCCACTCCCTTTCTCCCTCTGAGGAGCAGATAAGATCGCTTCGGCCCGAACCGTGAACCTCCGGTGTACAAAACATCCCTCGTCTGCGTCCCTGGAATAGAAAACACATCCTCGGGGTGTATTCAACCCTTCGACACTTGTGTCTCATCTAGCGCGGCAGTATCGTTTTACTCGATATTCTGCAAATACAGCAAAAGGTACACAGGCTATGGCATATTTGTAACTCATATAAGAACGGTGAATAACCTGATAAGTTATTCTTTGTAATTATTTCAATACAGAAAAAGCTATAGCGGGGTACGAGTCTCCAATAATTTTGTTTTCCTGGCTAGGTCGTACTAGGCGCGGGTGTGCGCCAGGAGATTTTATAGAATTATAGAAAATTGTTAATTGTAATATTGAAGAATAGGAATTAATGGTAAATAGTAACGGGAATTCGCTATTGTTCCAACAATATTATTAATAAATCTAGTAACAGGAGTTGAACGCACAATTTAAATTTCCAAAACAGCTACGTGTTATAGGACAAATTCATGCAACAGAATTAAAGGCTAAAGCAGATGATATATAATAGAAATATATCTACGGAATGCAAACAAAATTTACACGGGCTGCCTGCCAGTTAATGTGTTGAGTGTCAAAGTTGGCGCTAGGTAGGGAACTGTCTAGGTTCCAGGTTAGCTTCTAACGCTCGAAATGTCTACCTCTTGTTACAGGCCAAATGTCTAGGCGCTACATAGTCCTCTAGAATTTTACGAAGCTAATTTAGTATGTCCTAGTTAGGGCCTGTGAATCATCCAGTTTAATTTCATTCTGCGTCCCGCTCAATGAAACCACGAAATGACGTACATGAAATATATATAAGAGCAGACTGGTGTCCTTCGATAATAAATTAAGGAATAACCTATATTTTGTATGCATTTACAATTATTACATTTTTAAAAATTTATTTAAATATATCAAACAACATATCAAGTTAGGCTCTCAAATTAATAGAAACATTAATTTTGATTTGGTTGATAAAAAGCCCGATGCCTTTCCCAATTTCTAGCGTTTGTTGACACTGAGCCAAAAGCCATGCGAATGGCACTTTCTGTTATTTAGTTAAACTCTATTAGCAGTTGTTACGTTACGCTACACATTCTTATTGAAATTGCTATGTAAATTTTACTTTGATATAGTATTATATATATGTATACATTTGGGAGATACACTTCAGTTGTGGGTTTTATGTTTTGCGTCCTGTGACTTGGTGGACATGATTGGGACGATACAATTCGCGACTCGGATATGGTTTCGGGTATGCTTATTATGTTTGACCTGATAGGGAATGCCTAGTTTGTAGTATTGGAGAACTACAGTGGAACCTTGCCTAGCTTAACTTTACCCAGCTTACGTGGGTAAGTGGAACGTTTTGGTTTGTCGGAGCAGCGAGAGAGAGAGAGAGAGAGAGAGAGAGAGAGAGAGAGAGAGAGAGAGAGAAACGGAGTGACCGTTTCTCGTACCTGATTGGTTCTCCCCATTAGCATTAGGTAAGCTAGATGAGGTTCCGCTATAGTTGGAAACTGGCTGGAACTATAATTATAAGCCATAAATAGGAGAACAATTTCAATGGCCAGTTAGGACTATTCCTGATATCAAGACTGCGACCTGCTTAATTTGTACACGAGATATAGGCGGATTTTCATCTATTAGGCACTACCCAGTACCAAGCTAGAGCCATGGTAAGATGTGCTTTCTATGCGTCGGAATAAGCCTGGCAAGGGCCTAGTGATTATCCAGGTATATTAACTTTGAAAGGACCGGTAATGCCACTAGAGTGGCGTTAAGAAAACTTGTGATTGTTCGTAATATGTAGGTAATTTATATACATGAATTTGTAATAAAAAAGATCACTTTTTTATGCAACATTGGCGGTACTCGAAAAGTTAACAGAAATTCCAGCCTGGATTGTCATTCGTATTCAATATGGCCAAGGTAAGGTTTCCTGATACTGACGAAACGAGCGAGCATGGGTTCTATACTGGGCGCTGATAGTTGGTTTGCAGCTTCGTGCTGAGACTGGCCGGTATACTGATCCAATGTTAAGTCAACGCTCGAGTTACCGATACGTCAACGCATACCTATATATGAGGTTATGTTCGAATTTTCATGCCAAGAAGTTTCGAACATTTGATCTACAAGTTTATGGGATAAAACTTTATCAATTAAAATAGAAATGTCTAGATTTTAGCGCTGACGTGTCAGTAGGGATGGGAGCTGCGAGAAATCTTGAAAACAAAGTAATGACATTTGATAATTTGTCTAAAAAATAAAAACTAAAACAATCCTAATTTAGTCGCTAATTTGCAAGTGACTGGGATTCTTCGAAAAACGAAATTCTGCATACCACGTTGATGACTGAGATTCAATGTGTTGATTGTAGTACTATAAAGTGTGAAAACAAGAATAACATTTTTATTTTCCTAATTTGTTTTTTCTATTTTTCTTGTTTTCGTTATTATGAACACGTACGTTGGCACGAAATCGGCCTTTGGCGTTGGCTTGATTTTAACATGCCGATATTGGCCGAGCATAGGCCCTATGCGGGCAATAAGTCTCGGACCAAAATCGAAGCTCTGGCACCCAGTAGCGGCCTAAAGTTGGATCAGCTGTCTAACCTTATCAGGGTAACCGTGATCCTCTATGTATGATCGATTGTTGGACTTTGGGTCAGTACAAAAATCTGTATAACATTTTCAAATGATTTTTACATGTCCCAGTTAGTGGTACAGGACGAAGAAGACGAGGAAGGAGTTTCGAAAGAAATTTCCAAAGATGAAGTACACGCAAATTATGATCAAAATTTTCATATATATACTTTTTACATGACATATTTAATTTAAATTTTGAAAATTTTCAATAAAATAGAGACAGAAGCAAAATTTCGAGATAGCAAGTTCTTATGCCTAATAGCGTTTTTTATCCTTGTCAATAAATATAGTTTTTGAAACGTTATAACTGTCCCCTTTTTCTTAATCCTCGAGTGGTTGCACCTTTTTTCTTCCCATAAGAAATATACTCGTACATCTATTGGATCCTCCATACCACGCGCCACCGCTGACTGGAAAGTCAAGTATTTCTGAACAAGACTCGACAGGGGCTCGTTTTGCATAGGTCTCGCTTGCGTCTCAGTCAGCGAAACTAAAAAAAAAACGAAGATCCAACACCGAGTGTCGCTCAGCGAGACCTATGCCGGACTTGAAAGCGAACGGTGCTGGGTGGACCGTTCAACGGTGAACACGATTCTGTGTAGATGTCTCATATAAAATAAAAAAATAAAAATAACGTTACAATCTGTAAAACATTCTCTACAGCGTGCTGAGAGTAGCATATTGAAACAATATTTTTTCTATGTGATATTGACAAATTTTTAAAATATTATTACGCAAGCTTGTTTCAAGTTTTATAAAAATTGTTGGAATAGTTTCTGAGAGTTCATGGTCATTGATTTGAAAAATGTAGTTTGTGGGAAATCGTGTTTAAAGTTTGACGTGCAGTTTTTTTTTTAATTTACCCGTAGATATTGGTCCTTGGATTTCAGTCGATGCCAGATTTATACAATACACCTACCTCCACGTTATTTAGATCCTGAGATGTCTTTTTTACTGTTTCAATATTCTGCACTCGTCTTTTGTCAATATCAACGCACGACGGTTAGCAGCGTTCATGCGGGTTTCGTCCGTTCT
Source organism: Cephus spinipes (assembly GCA_963971525.1). NCBI lineage: Eukaryota > Metazoa > Arthropoda > Insecta > Hymenoptera > Cephidae > Cephus > Cephus spinipes. Next base: position 6,723,376 of record OZ020578.1, on the reverse strand, counting down.
CCGGCAACTCAAGTTCCATTAAAGCGTCTATTGTTTGCAAAATGCGTGATGTGCTTAAAGCTTGATCGTTGTACGTGCAAATAGGAGGAATGTAAACTATTGGAACGCCACAAAATGTATTCTTCAACACGATTATCAATATTTTTCGCATTCAACCAATCATTTGGATTTTGCGAAAATCATCTCTCGAGAAGTGCAAATTTGCTCAACTTTTCATGTGCAGGTTTTATAGCTTTGCTCGAGTAAAAGTATTGTCTTGTGTAGGATAGATCAATATACGATCTCATTTTTTATGTGTATCTCTTGTAAGGAAGATGAAACTGTCCCACACGTGGTAATCACCGTATGCTTGATCTAGTAAGGACTAATATCACATCTGCTGAAAATCGGTTCCCTTTTTTTTTATTTTTCTTTATGTCAGATCAATCTTAGATTGATATTTACCACTCATAAGTAGGGTACGAAATTGCACAATCGTAAACCTTACAATGTATATCAACTAAGAAGCTAATAATATTTCATTACTACAATCAATCTATATTCCCGCAAACGTTCCGCCTGATGTCGGACCTCACCATGAAGCCTCTTGTGTACTCCTATATAGAATAATTTATCCAAAAACTAAAAGATAATTTTAACTCGAAATAAAATCGTTGCAGATATACAAACTTGTGTATATTTTCGTGTATGAATTTATACATTGGTGCAGACGTTTGTGTCGAATTATGTTATAGGCCACAGAACTGTTATAGCACTCTGCGCCTCAGTAGTTCTTAATGGCATATTATGTAGAGGTGAAAAGACTTCGCTTCTAACATTCGTTTTCTAGCTTAGAACCGCACCACATATCTAATACTCAATATTGGGAGCCAGGGAGCAAATCGGTTAGTGCAACGATAAAAAAATACGCAACTATCAGGTATAAACACCCTTTAACTAAAGATGAATTAAAACGTAAGAGAAAAGGATTTATAAAATATAGAGCTGTCAGCACGAGATGAGAAATATTTTTCACTGCGTTGCGTGAGTGAGCTGTTGAGATATCGGTTAAAAGTTAGACACGATCTCGAGGTTGGATACGTGACACGAGGAGGATAAAATAAATTCAAGGAAATGAAAATAAAAACGAAATAGAACGGAGCCGTTTCGGAAATCTGAAAGAAGAAAAAAACGGGCAGGTCATTGTTGGGGTGATGCTCAAGAAATCGATAATAAAATGAGACGCGAGAGAAAGAAAAAAGAGATAATAAATATAATGATGAAAGAAAAAACGTCCGGGCTTATTAAAGGGGGACCGTAGTGATCGACGAACTTCCAGTTCACGGCTTGTGCTGTGAAAATACGTGTGACATAGTTGTCAACTCTTTTATCACACTGTCGTAGACCTTAGATCTATAATAAAATCCTGCGAGGCGAAAAACATATCGTTTTTTTTTGTTTACCTTCTAACATAGATTACACTTTAGCAACGATCCAAAAACACGCAACTATTGGGCATAAGGGCCTCTTGAAACTAAAGATGAATTGTGAAGATTGAGCACCACTGACTACGGCAGGTGCAGTTTGGGTCCAGTTGTGACATTACAGATTACTACTAGCGTTCGCTGCAGCAAAAGGCTGAAGTTTTAGGACAGGAGAATATGCTAGTTGACAGCTCGATTTATTGGAACTCTAAAATCTTTCTATCGGCTAACAGGTTGAGCGTTCGGTGTGTGTGTTTCTGATACATATTGTTAGCCAAACATCACGATAGCCGAACATCACAGCGAGGGCCATGACACCTCCACCAGCGCGTCAGCATTCATACTTACATATCTATTTTATTAATTTTCTAGTGACACTTACAATTAGTGACAGCGCTTTCTGTGGTCCGATTTTAGGCTGCGGAATTTCCTTACCGAGAGTCCTTGTCTCTTAGGTATCTATCTAATATGCATTTCATCAAAGGATTACCTCAAATCTGATGAGCAAGTTGCTGAAGCTATTTCATAACAGTCACGCTTAGTATCTTCATTGATCTCTCATTAGATCTTGCCAGATCTTGTTTTCTATCTCTTCTTTCATCGTCTCCAAAATATTGTTGCTAAACTAAAGTGCGTGTAATCGGCCTGAATCAGTACCTACATGGAAAGAATATTTTAGTGAATATTACCTTAGAATTCGCAGTAAAATTAGTCATGAATCTAGTAACATGGGTAAGAGAAAAAGTTTCTATCGGCAGTGTACCAATTTTTACTTTTACAATATGGTAAAAACTGTCGACTGAAATTTGCTACGATGTGGTGGTAAAAATAATCTGTTTCAGAGTAAAAATTCCTGTGATTGTTAGGAAAAAATAAATCTTGCACTAATGGCAAAAAAGCGGACAGAACAATGCAGCGTAGAGGTCAGTACACGTGATAGTTTCTGATGGGGCAGCATTTCAGGTCACGATAACTCTTGCGTGTCCCCACAAACAGAAGTTTCTCGAAGGTGACCGACCGTTTATCACCAGGGTTAGAGATAATCCACTAAAAAATATGTATGGAATCTAGCAAATTCTCTGTTATTTTGCAACACGAACATAAAATACTGTTTTGCAGGGTAAAAATTGTGACTGGTCATATACATATATTTTAGCGGTGGGTTAGAATCCGCTCAATTGTTTATCGATGACAATATTTCTAGCATGTTTTCCAGATCTCAAAATTTTATCACCCAGTATAGCACAAACGTATTAGATACAACAGGTAAAATTTTTCTTTTTTACAGTAACATTGTACGAGTTTCTACTTTGTTCCAGGTTTAACTCACATTACATTTTAATTTTTACTACAAAATTCTCTTCGTCTAGTAAGTTTGCATCTGCAAAGCAATTCCATAGACTGTTACACAGTTGCTGATCTAACCTAGTTTACAGTTAAACCAAGAACACCTTCATATTGTATTATATTATTTTGATATGGGATACCAGCGGGTTTTTAGTTTCTTGCCAATGTTCTCGCAGCCTCAATTGGATCAGAGCATGGTGGAGAATTGAATGAGAGTGGTGGAAATAGAAAAGACACCTGAGGAACTAAAAGATAAAAAACAGAGATGTAGTGAGTGAGGAAAAGACAGGACCAAAGAAAAGAACCGAAGGTAGAAGGTGAAACTCGAGGGAATTTCGTATCAAGGAACGTTCGATCCCCCAAGTAACGATCACCTTAGCCAGAAAATACAGGCACTCGAGAGGGATGATATCTTACGACGCCATCAGAGAGTCCCGAAGGCTAACAGAAATATAGAATTCAATCCCGTGGGTCTTTAATATAAAAGGAGACAAAATACAAACACCCCAGGCTGTGGCGGTGTTACAATTTACAGTAGCATCGCCATGGTTGGCTAGGTTTTAAGTCTGAATCCATCTCTCTATAGGTACCTTACTTGTGTATACAGGTAGCTGATTATTAAAAAAATCTAGATTTCCCATGCGCGATAAAATTGTCCTTTTTATTTTTAATTGAGCAATCAATAAGTACATTTTTTCATCCTTCTTACTTTCATATATAGGTTTCATATATCGACCTTTATCGTACATCCAGCATCTTCTATAGGTAGAGTGTCCTCTCGTATTACTGCCACTTTTAAGATAATTCAATCAGGTGAAATGGAAATTCTCGATTGAATTTGATGTTCTATTTTGTTTTTGATAATATTGTAAGTTCATTATTCATATATTTATGCAGTATGCAATTGAATACGCATTATTAGTTGGCTGATATTTTATTACGTTTAGGATTAACTAAAGAATTATTGAATTAATAAAATATGGTCGACGTAGAGAGTTGTGATAACGAGGACGGATAACTAGGTACTAGGATTGGTACAGAATATTCGAGGCTGACTGTATCGTTGGGGACGTGTTGGGATTAACGAATGAGTAATAACTGGAATAGTTGTGTCGGGTTAGCATTGTTTTCTCCTAGTGTATGAGACAACCACAAAACTTTACTACGTTCCACGCTTTCAGGTTTTACTGGTATACACGATCCTTGGATTGCAGAGTCCTAGCAATGTGTGAGCTCCTCTTTGGATGTGCTACTACCTAGCCACGGATAGCATGTTCTGGCAATTAATATACGGATTAAGGGAGTGTTTAAATGGCACCCTGTAACTCATAGTTAAATACACGAGGTGAAGGTGGGTGGCTACAAAATGTTAAGGCTCTGAAGCATGCCTTCCAAACCTTTGTTAAATTGGATGACATCTGCGTTATGAATGGAATTTTAAAGTACCATAAGTTTTGAAATCATTCGTGATATAGATATGTATTTATAATAGTAATGCAGATTATTCGGATAGTTTAGACAAATTCAAATGCATTGAGTATATTCTTAGAATAGAACACCGTTTTGGCCTTCCAATAGGTGAACAATTTTAGAATATTTTGCAAGTTTTCATCGGTTTCTCATAAAATTTGCAGAACAACCCTAACTTGTTAAATTTATTCAAAAAATATATATATTTTGATATATATTATAAATAAATATTATATAAATATATTCAAGCATATATGCTTGATAACATAATTTATGAATTTTTAACGTATCTTCGTATTCCAAAAATTTAGTGTTCATAGTTAAAAATAAAACAACGAATTTGAGAGATAATCGAAACCTCAGTTACAAAGCTCGCAGTAAGAAAAAAATTTGAATTCGCTTTTGATTGTATAATTTTTCGAACTTAGATTCGAACAAATGAAATTTGATTGAATCCAATGAAATTTCATTGGACTGAATATTATAATTCTACAACAATACATGGTTAGCACAGATTTACTTCGTAGAGGCTATTGATAGTCGGCTATATCTCACATTGATTTCCGTTCAGCGCAGATTGATGGTTTTTTTCGCAAAAATTAATGGAATTTTGTCAACCTTAGCGAAAGGAAGAGAGTGAAAGATAAAGAATAACAATTTTGTAAAACTTACGATACTGTGATGCCCTTCCTGGTTAATTGTTTCCCTCTTCCTATCCTATTCTCCATTTGGTCGTTTCTCTGTGGGAGAACGAAAAAAAAAATTAGCAAGTATATTAGAGTGGCGTTACGTTATTTCTTTCAGAAAATCTCACCGTTTGGTTAGGATCTCTTATGCTTGGTCTCTTTTTCTCACGCTCCCCCATCACCCCCCTCCTTTCCCACTGCCACCTTCCTCTCTCTCTCTCTGTACTTTATAATAAACGCGTCTCTCTCTTGTTCTCTATCTCGGATTCGACGGATCGGATCATAAATATGGATTACCACGGAGGACTCATAAATAATGGATTGGATTTTAAAAGCGTGTCAGTCAATCTATGGCAATCGATGCCAATCATGCGGGTTTATTCATGACCAGGAATGTCGATGAAATTTGTTTTGGAAATACGCATTATAGAAAAAAAAGGCTGAAAGAATCGAGAAATCGAAAGTTAAACTGCAACATGGATCTTATAAAATCAAAAGTTTAAAATCTTCATCACGTTGAAGAGATAAAAATTATAGCTAACATGACAATGACACAGCGACTGGATAAATGAAAATTGGAAAAGAAGAAAAAAAAAGTGAAGTACCAGCAATTTAGCAAGAAGCTCCCCGATCGAATTGTGAATTATGTGCAAGCTTTAATTAAAACCCTGTTGACCTGAATCAGTGGCAGTCGACTGTTTCGGCTTTCCAATTTTCCCGTAATTCGGTTCAAGTCGTGCACTACCAACTGAGTATGTACTACGTACTATGCTAACCACTCTTGTGTATGGTAGGTATAGGTGTGTGCATATAGGATTTTTATTCCCAATTCTTGGTTCTTTTTTGTTGGATTTGTTTCTAGATTCAGGATGGCACCGATATCGGTATTGAAAATAGTGGACACACTAGCTGAATGCATCGATGTATCATGGGGAGTTGTTGTCCTATTAAGATAAAATTGTTGGCTATTTTATTAATGAATAAAACGTATATGCTGAAACGTAAATTATGTATGACTCGACCTAATAGTATTATAGTAATTGAAAGTTGGCGACAACTGGAATCACTTGTTGGGTTTCAAACATTTTTGGCTGTCTTAGCACAAATCGGATTTTCATTTATTTTTTACTCCTTATCATGAGAAGGGTACACGGCGATATTATCTATACCAAGGAAGGAATAATTTTAGTAACTGCAGATTCACTCACTAAAATATTTCGTTCCCTCCTTTTGTATTCTCTTGAACGCACTCCCTTTTCATCTCCATTTTCACCTTCCTCATATTTCAATATATAAACGGCTATGCTCGGCTCGGTGCACGCCATTACTGTGCTCCCCAAGGGTGCCCCAAACTTTACGAAAAATCTTGGAATTTATGTCCTTTGCCATAGTCGAACACCCTCTATACGCTTCTCAACGATTTTCTTTCTTGCAGTAGGTATGCGCCTATAAAGTTATAAGGTATAGCTATACGAAGGCGGCAGATACAGGAAGGAGCTCTCTGCACCTTTTCCCTGTACCATTCCTTTTATTCGAAAGACTCTTATAGAAGTTCCCTATATAGATAAGGAAGTCTAGGTAGTCTCGCCCTGGACTCCAGTACAGGATACTTCTTTTACTCGCTGCACGATACTCGCTGCCGAACTTCACTACTACCACTACTAGTACTGACCGCACAAGGAAACGTCAAGATTCGCTTCGGTGCTCTTTTTGAATTTGCAAATTATTCCCGGGCACCCTTTTGTCATTTTATGTCCTCTATACTTATAGCTATCATGGCCAAGCACCATGGCAGACTCAATCTCATCCTATTTATTATTAGTACGTTGATAGTTCCTAAGTCTACCATTTACGACAAGATTTTTCAGCTAAAATCTCTATCAATTATTTTCAAAGACAAGAAAACGCCCGTTTAACGATTTTTTTTTTTCATCTGGAAAGATTGTATAATTATATTGATCGTTCCACGTTAAAATTATACAGTATATCTATAGACTGAAATATATATACAAATAATACTAGGTGACATGGAGTATTCCTTTTTAGCTGTAACCGATATACTGAGTAAAATAATAGGAGTGGAACGAACTCTAATATTTTAAGTTATAGGAAGAGGACTTCTCTAAAATATGTTTTACGCGTGGATGGACTATAGATAAGGTTGCAGCAGACTATCAACGAAGACGAGAGAGCAATACTTGAATCTCTTTTTCTTTCTTTCATTTTTCTTTCTCTTCACTAAGACTAGATCATATACGATCTACGCTTCAGATCTTGAAATAACGTCGTAACGATATCTGCGTTACGTAATGCTAGGGAATTTTTACCGTTGTCGGAAACGACGACGATGTCGACTTCGTCGTTCTCCCACGGGATCTTGTATATTAAATTTATTTATCGAGGCGTCTCTTTCAGGCAACGTTATTTATGCACGAAAATTCCTCAACGGTATCGACTCGTTTTCGATTCGTTTCGTAAAATATATTCCCAGTGGGTTGGTAACATGAAGTAAGGTAGACTCGTAAGAAGTGTAAGAGAGAAAGCGAGGGTAACAGAGTCTAAGGGAAAAAGAAAAGAGGAATACGAGAGAAGGCAAGTGCGAGTACTGGAGGACTAATAGTTACGTAAATGAAGAAAAGTACAGTGATGCAAATTGAAGACAAAAAATGACAGCGACTAAAAAGAATAACAAATTGAACTGCATTCTTTTTGTTTCTGTTTTCCTTTTGTACTTTTCGTACTAAATATTTAAGCTGTACATAATATGATAAATTTGTTGAAAGGTGAGTTCTAGGACTTTCTCTGTTGCGTATCGGCAATTATAGGGACATTTGTGACTTCCAGGACAGGTCTGGAAGTTTCTTTAAGCGTAACGTATACTTCCAGAACCATCGAGCGGCACTTATACCGAATTTTACAAAAAAATTGTTATGCTAGACACTTGGAGTTGTGATAGGCTAAGAAGGGTTTCGTTAGGTTAGATTAGGTCAGAACTCCAACGCCACATGTCCCAAGGTTTAGTTAAAAAAAAAACACATCAGCTTACAGGGATATAAAAGCAAAACTACAGGTTACAGACATGTCCGCACTGTTCAAAAGTTGAATTAACTATCTCTAGCCTATCTTCTAATACAAGGTCGTAGCCAAAATCAGTCACATCTGTGTTACATCCAACTATATTTCCATTCTTTCCTTTCCCTTGGGACTTTACTGACGCCGACCGAACTGACGTTCGACTGACTCTTGTATATACATACACATATGTATATCCTAATCTTTAAATTTACTGCCTCAAGTATTCACGCGTCGACACTTGTTCTACGCACTTGCACTCTTACTCAACCGTTTCAAAGGAAGGCTTTTGACTCGATTTTACATATGTGCTTGCGCGGATGGAGTACACACGTGAATCGAGCAGCGCTACGCAGTGATTGATGTCCGTATAGATACTTAATTGGAGTGTAGAGAGAAAATGAGGATATAAGAGCCAGTGAAAAAGAATTGTGATTACTGTGATTAGATAGGCGTAACGTTACGTTATATTAGGGGGACCGGAAAGAAATCCATTATTTTAGCTTTTTGTTAAGATAAAAAATAATGGATTTCTTTCTGGCCCCCCTAATATTTGTAGTAATGTGAGATATAAACGGTAGAGTAGAAGAAAGAAGAAGAAAATTTGCCGATTTTGCTGAAAACTAACGAGAGACAAATGGATTTCAAATAATCGGTCTCTGATCGAATTCTGTGGAGAACCAAGTGAGAGGAGGGTACCGATTGCATTATTTATAACTACTTGCTACCTCCCCCTGGGTATCAGTGGTTGTTCCTGTCAGTGTAGATTGTCCTACAAAGAGTAGGGTAGTGATTTCGTAAGTGGTATAGGTTAGACGATTGTCAGACTGAAGGATTGTAAAAGAAGTAGGCAGCCATTGCATGTTCTGGGAATTCCTACGTGATGGTAAATCCTGAAGCAGTGCCTTCTACTACTACTATCAGTGACGTCACTAGTATTGACGCTACTGCCACTCGTGCTAGTAGATGCTACTACAACATAGTCAGCCAGGATCCGATTCCCATGGCGTATAGTACAGTTCGTGACGGGAATACTGAAAGCCCAGAGACATTCGGAACTGGACCATCTCAGACTTATCCTGTACACGTACGGCCCTACTATTCCCTTTTTCCCTATCGTATCCTGCGTCCATGCGAGTCCTACACTTATGCTTTTACCCTGCTATGCTGCTATGTTGCTATGTTGCTGCTACACTGCCGGATATGCTTTACTACACTTGGAATGACCCTTGGGAATCAAATCCCATGATGGACTATAAATACGACTGTGGGATATAGACTGATTTCCTATAAGGACTTTTTCATTGTGAAAAATACTGATATTTTCATATTCTATTTCAATGATTCCTTATGAATTTAGGCTGCTCGTACTAAATGCATACGCATCAGAAAGCCGGCTTGTTTTCTTTGTGAACAATACATAGGTTTTTTGCATATTTGGTTGTATCGATATAAATTATGTTTTAAGTGGTCATACTGAATACGTTGTTCACTTCTATGCTTGTCTGACTGGACTGTATACTCCAATACATCTTTAAAGTGATTCCATGATCATAAGCATAATATTAATAGACATTCTTAACTTAAACAGTCAATAGGTAATTTTAAAATTTTTTGATTAAAAATTATCCGCGAAAATATAAGAAAAATTTATATTTCAAGCCATAAATCATGAATATTTATCGTACGGAAGTTAGAATAACGAATTTTAAAGTTGTTCGTATTTACTTAAACAGTATCTATATCAACATAGTGAAATTCGACACTTTTTGATATTGTAGGTGAACGGTTTTAAGAGGTGAACGGTAAATCTCATTCAAATTTTGTATATCTCAAAATTGAGTTATCTTCTATCACGTATAGAAATAAAATTGAATCTTTATCTTGAATTGTCTCTAATCAACAAACCACCTTAATTGAACGTTTTACAAAGACATTGTCTTATTTTCAGTAACGTTTATTATGAGCTTTTTTCATATTTTATTATAATATTTTTCGCAGTATTTCAATTTCTTTCTTAAATTTATACGACCCTTGAAATTGCCTTTCAAGATTTTCACCTTTTTTAATTCTCATTGTTCTATATCCGCATCTTCGTAATTTTTTGTGTGAATTTAACTCCATTGGTTAAACGATTTATCGATAAATTTACTCACAAGTATTCGTGGTTGCTAATATAAAAGAGATTATTCTGTATTTGTGCTTGCGCTGATTTGAAAGCAGAAGTGCGCTACGTACATAACGCATGAAACGATTTTGATGACACTGGTACCCATTAATACTTGGAATATCTGGATGGCTTTAGCCGAAGTACCTAGGAAATGCAGGGTGTCCAGAATATGAAACAATATAATTGTAGAGTGATATAAACCGGCATCAAACGATGCTTCAAAGAACAACACAAAGCCAGTCCCTTCTAAATATTAGTCGTATTGTTTTAGCTCGTTTCTTTTTGGAGGGACTAGTCCCTATATATGCTCAATTCCATGTATGAGCACTGTATATAATTTCTATATAAACGTTGTATTTTTTTTTCACTTGGGCTTATCCCATATAATTGTCCATCCACATCCCATTTTAGGATTTGGATATGTTTTTAACACAGATATCAGATTCCATCTTTATATAATTACTTATTTAGTAGACTTAGACATTTCCATTCTGTCCAATATTTTATTATAAAACACATAGTACGACGGTAATTTGAGTATTATTTTAAACATTCGAATCAAATGGGTTATTGAATTTACATGGTGTATCAAATTGTTCAAAGAATCTTAAGCACTCAAGAAGGCAATGTGGCTAGCTGATATGGTAAAAGGTATTAACCGCAATTGAAGTTGACCAGAACTTTTATTTCGCTGCTGTATTGGTCAATAGTATTATATATCCATTATTACATTTGTACTGTAAATTCAAGAAATACCCTTTTATAAGAAATTAAAAAATTTCAAAAGGATTAGCCAGCATATTATCGATCAATTGAACTAACAATTTCCCATTGGACATAAAAAATCTTGAGATTTAGTGAAACATGATTCTGAGAAAAGGGAGTAACGAGTGCGGCAAAAATAACAAATATCGACATAAAGAAATAAAAAATAAAAAAGTACTTGAGAGTCTCTTTTAAAAGTTCAATTGTAATTCTCCAAAAAATATCGAAATAAGAATGTAGTATAGAGAGAAACGACACACAGAGGTAAAGAAAATTCAATGGAAATTCTCTTACCTTGCATCGTTTCCCACTGCTTTGCGAATTCGTAGCGCTCAAAGCTAAATCGTCCATATAAATTGTGAAGGTCTATACAGAATCCATTGTAATATGTACAGGGGATATTCTAACTGCCCATAGTAGTATGCGGAGTCCACGTAGGTATCCAAATACATATGTATATGGAAATTATATGCACACGGGAATGTACGTGATAAAGGACATAGGATATAAAGAATGTTACATATTCCTGGAAAAAGAAGACCGTTCTGGAGATTGTTCGTAAAAGAGATGGAGGGGTAAGGAGAGAGGGTCGTTTAACGCTAACGCGAGTACCTAGGACTCTGTTGGATACGTGGTGGCGTAAAGAGCCCTACGCCCAGTCCTTTATTCCTTTTTATAGCTCAAACTTTTCCTGGACCGGTCCTTCAACCCTCACCGAACTCCATCCTTGGTAGCATTTACGCTGTTCGCCCTCCACCCTAGATATACGAAATTTCCTCCTTTGCTTCTTACTGTGCTTCTGCTACTCTCGCTGCGACTACGGTGCTCTGCTTCCGTCTGTGTCGTTCCCGCTTATTCTACTTCGGGCCTAACCTCCTCGTTATTTCCAAATGATTCTGCCCAATGTGCCGTGCACAAAGAGGCATCATCCCAAAAAGGCTCTCTCGTTATTGTGTTTCACTTACTGGCACGTAGAGAAACGGAATTCTTTTCCGACAATTTCGGTATTTACTTCAATGGATATTAGAAGAAGGAGTAAAAGACAGAGGAACAACCTTAGTTTATAACGGGGGCTGCTTCAATTAAATGGAGGATACATGTGGATCTAGAATGGAAGCAGCATCGAGTTCTCTTTGATTGTTACAATTTTTGGATGCACGTTGGATGAGTATATTTTAAGATAGAAATTTTTTACATTTTTCAGAGATGATTTGGTTCGATCTTGTTGTAGGATATGGTGGTAAGACTTTTATCCCTTATTCCATAAAGGGATGAAGATGCTATTGGAGTTGGCTCGACGAAGCTTTAAAGTTAGCGTAGAGAAAATTGCTCTGTGACTTTATGGCTCTCTATCAATATATAGTAATTTCAAAACCTGGCAATTGGATGTCATGGTGGTGTGCATATACTGTTATAGGGATTCGATTATGGATTACATGCAGCGAGAAGTTCGCTATGACTGATTAAGAAAAACACGAGGATTAAATGGTGTTGCGGCCAATTACATTTGCAAAATTGGAACGGTACGGAGCACCTCGATGTTCGTTAGGACTTTCAGGAATCGTCGTAATCTACTTTTTATAGTTTTTCTTTTTACTTTTGCATCCTTGGAGCTCTTTTTAACGGAAGGGAGAGGGTGTACCCTCCGTAGCTTCCTAACTACCATTTCCGGTAACACCGATAGGCCAGAAAAAAACCCTTATTCTTGAGTCTGCACGACTTCGCACACATAAATAGCATTAAAGAAAGATTTACCGACCTTCTCACTACGCGCATTTGTGTAAGCCAGCCGAGCTGAACGGCATATTTTTGCCTTTCACGCTCTTCATTTTTTAGTTTTATGTTTATTTTATTCCTCAGTGTTCTTAAATTTATCGGGGTGAGTATTGTTTTTTTTACGGGTAATCTAAGATGCAAAAGAAATGTAAAATGAGCCGGTTACACAGTGCAAATTTCTTGGAACACAAAATAGCAGAGGAAATCGCAAAAAGAAAGATAAGAAACCAAATAAATTAGAACAGTTTAAAAAAAAAGAATTTACTCGAAATGATATATACTGCGTGCCTCGCTTCGATCATATGCCTGCAAATTTCGAATAATAGCCAATGTATTCTGCTACGAAGGAGTCCAAATTCGGTCGATTAGAGGGCGAAGGAAGTTTAGGTAAGGAAGGGAGGAAGGAAGGAAGGAAGGAAGGACGGAGGGTGAATGAGAGTAAAAGGGAGTAGGAAAGGAGTCAGGCACGGGATATAAAATAGGAACATTTACTTTGATAACTGCACTAAAAGGTCGGCAAGCAGTTAGATTCGAATAGGCCATCTTGCCTGATGAGAGACGCAGGGAGGTTACCGAAAGGATGAGTTTCTTGGGGTCATGATCATCAGAAGTAGACTATAGGGCATAGACAGACGTAGTAGAGAAGAGTTCCACTGGTAGCCACTTTTAGAAGAGAGAGATGACGAGGGGTGAATGAGGGTGCAGAATCATTGGCACGTCCGTTCCTGGACTTCGGGCATAGGAAAGTACTGGCCAAGCCCTCCTACTAGGAAGCCCATCCCTTTTCAAATCATTCTGGAGCTAGCCAGCCACCCAACCGACCATCTAGCCATCTAGTCAGCCAGCCAGTGAGCCCTTAGGAGCCCCTTTATAGGATCATTTAATATGATCGTGGAGAGAAAAGCGTGGCCCTTTCAACCCTTAATCGACAAACACACCCAAACCCTTAGATATACGTGACCTCGGAGCAGACGAGATCGAATAGCACACCCTTATAAACGCAATAAAAAGACTATTCCTCACCACTCGTCTCGTCATTTCGTGGGAAATATTTTTCAAAATACATGTATACAGATCAACCTTTATTTTGAATCATCCCTTTGAACAATACATTATATTTCTGAACCGTGTTTATTTGATGTTCAGGTATAATATTACTCCTGCAGTCTGCTAAGTAATCAGTAAAAGTTACCGCTTGCAGATGGTACATATTATTTATAATTCATTCGGAGCAAATGATTATTTCTTTTTGTTAGTAAATAATCCTAAGTGTCGAGATAAAGAGAAGAAGATGGAGAAATAGATTAATGTCCGTCATTAAGGGTGGCTTGGGGACGAGCAACATCATGAAGGGGTACGTACAAAATTGGCATGAGATTCCTACAAGGTAAATAGGTCGCTCACCTGTCACCTGAATAAATACAAAGAATATCAACAATTGCAAGCTGTCTAACGCGGCGCGTCACGACGCCCAGAGTTAATATTGGTTCGCGACGAGCGGATGGCGTGTGTTGTTCGCTCCCGGTAACCGAGTAATCAATGCCGAAGCTTCGCTATGATAGACGAGAATAACGATAAATAAATAATGGCCAACGACTGATTCAGCTGCAAAAGATTTCATACAAACTGACGTTACAGGAATAATTATTCCGCGAAATTCAAGTCGGTAAAATATCCGATTTTAGCAAAGATGGTGGCATTTTATTCACAATTAAAAACGTAAAAATACTTTTCTTCTATATTACCCAATTGTCAATGTATTTTGTATGCAGTTTTCATAGTTCTAAGCTTTTACAGCTGTGACTGATAGATTAATCCATGGTTGGTTTCTAATCTAACATTTTGAAGCTACAGGAAGCGCAGTTGCATCGATTAACTAACTAATTTCGATGAATCCGAATATCCCCGAAGGTGCTCCACATTTTCTACTCTGCCGATTGGCTAAATCAGTGCAATTCAGATTCTGAGGTTTAATATCGACTGAATTATTATTTTATCCTTGAATTACTTTAATATGAAATAAGTCGACTTAGATATTATCATGTCAGACTTTATTATAGAGAGTTGTCAAACGTTTCACGTTGTTCGTTATAAACATTTGTTTACTGAATATTTTGTCATTTGGTTCAAAAAGTAGTCTAAATAATTCATTTACGTTAGATGAAAAACAATAGTTATGATGATCATGATGATGATAATGGTAATGATGACAGTAATGATAATGAACGTAACGTCAATAAAAATGCTGAATAAAAAAAAACGAATTCAAGGTAAACTTATATATGTATGTATATTTTATTTATTTCCTTCTTTGGAACTGCTTCTTTTTTATATCATTTAACTATTAAATATTGTACTTATCTTTACGTAAATCTTGTGACTTTTTATACGTCTTGTTGTAACGTGGCGGATTTTCCCCGCCCGTTAAAATAGGTTATCAGCGCGGACTACATCAGCAATTCAATGGCGAGACAAACTCCTTACACGAGAGACGTTGGTGATGCATCGAGAAACCCGAAATTTATTTTAAGTCACTGATTTTTATTTTGTTTTGAGCGACACTACCTCAACATATGGACGAACTATACAGGAGGATGAACCACGGGTTTTGCTCTCTAGCGTATGCAGCTTCTAGTGATGTATACAACCGATTTAGTTGCATTCGGGATTGCTTTGGGAGACATACGGGGTCCGTTTGTCTTTCTCTAAGCTCCTGGAAACTACATTGACCTAGGAGGCCGCGGGGCCGGCCTAGCAGTTACCGCGGGCCCCCAAAAAAAGAGCAGCGTCCCTGGATGGCTAATGAGACGATCCGGCCCACCCGGATACCGATGGTGAACGCGTGCTGTGGATCTGCGAAAGTGAAATTTGCCTTTCAGCCCTGTTGTCTAGCGGGGCTCTATTGCGCTTTCAGGGGTGGGAATCGTGGCGCGTGCGGTCGATCCCGAAATCAGTACTGGTGTAGTCGTTGTACCCACTAGTGTGGACTTATTAGAGAATTTTTAAGAGTAACTCGTAGAAATGCACTTGTGCAAATTTTGGAGGTGAGTGCGATCACTAGGCAGGCTGGGTTGGACATTCTAAGTATTGTGGAACCGTGATCTAGGCGGTATTTATATTGTGTATCAATCACCGAGTAACAGTATTTCGAGTCCTGGTGCCCGCAGGAGAGCGCGAAATTCTTTCGGAGGTCGTTGCGTGTGCAGTAAACTGTCATGGAATACGCTCGTTGCGTCACCGATCATTGGCGGACTGAACTTTTTCGGACAGAGGCGCACACACCTCGCGGTCAAATATTCTGACTCCTCGCTGCTCCGTTGCCATCTAGAGGGAGGTGATTCGCGTTAGAGCGGATTGTCGCGCTTAGTTGATTAAAAAGGTGACGACTTATTCCACTTACAATTAGTGACAGCTACCCTGTGATTAAGAACTGTGAATAGAATTTTGGAGAGTTTAGATCGTGTAACGTAGGTAATTTCATTTATTTATTTAATTATTTTTATACTGCGTCGAGGCTCTGGTTCAGAGTTGCCTAGTGCGGCTGAGACGAATCTTGAAGGTATCTGTTCGTGTTGTTTTTTATTTTAGTATTATTTTCCATTAATTTATTTAAATCATTAAGTTATTGCATTCTGTCCCTGTCGCGGTATTACCAAGGATCTAATCGCGAGCGCGTAAGCCTGGTTCACGGGCGAAATAATTATGGATAAACTATTTTTGTTGGTTGCGGAACTTGTTACTATTATATAGTTCTTTCCCTGTTTTTTTTTTTGAGAATATATATTTTGAGTATGTACCTGATAATTTAAACGCGAACGTTATTTTGAGTGTTCGCGATGTCTGTCTCATGACCCGTTACTAAGACCCCGTGATTATTGTCACGGGTTGCGGATTAGAGAATAGAACCACCCCTCTCTTCTTAAATTGACTTGTCCAAAGACTGCATCCGCACAGGGGAAATTCGAAAGAAGTATTTGAAGTCTGTTTTAGAGATTCGAGGAGGACAAGAGGCCGGATGATGTTGTGTAATCCATGTTATGTATATAACTGCAATCCTGCAGTACTTGTAGGAATTGGTATATCCGCCACACGGAGAAAAATATTATTTTCGTAATAACATGTGAACGCACGTAAGCATATTGATGTAGTTCCTACAAGAAATCATGTATACAAAACTCCAAATTATAGGTAATTTTAACCACGCCACTGTATAAGACATTGTAAAATTGTAGTAAATTAATTCTGTTAAATTATACGTGTTAAATAGTTACATATACATTAAATGATTGTAAAAATTACAGAGAACAAGGTACTTGTTACAATTACAAATGAAACAATAACATTTACACGACCAAAAATATATATTCTACATGGGAAAAATTCAGTTCGCAGTACAATCAATTGATAAATTATAGACGTTAATATTTAAAATCAACACTGCTGAATTGTTGGTTAAAAAAACATAAATGAAAAATATAACTTTTCATTGCGATGCGTAGAGTTCCGTTCTGATACATTTTACTCATGTTATTCGAATAAATAATTTAAATTGGATTATATTTCGGCAGGAGAGCTGAACATAAAACTGGTAAAGTCGGTGAAATCGTACATGGGTAATGAAGGCGTAAATGCCCTGAGAACTTATGACATGCTCCTTTATTTTTTTATAAAATGTAAAATTTATGCTGACTACATAGACTACGGTTACATAACTACGGTTACAGGAGAATAAAAGTGTTTTCTAAAAGAAGCATGTATTATTTGGACATCCTTATGACATTGCAGTAACAAATTTTTTTCCCACATGGGAAATACCTTAGTAGATCATTTTTTACCTAATTAGCAGTACATATTTTCGGGATGTGCTGAAATAGTGTCAGAGTGAAATAGAATGAAATAACATGAGTTAAAGTGCCCAATTTTGTAATCGATGCGTGTATATGGCATACAAGCAAAGGAGAACAATCAAACCTCAATAAATATTTACGGGAGTCTGAAACTGGGTTCATGAAGTCTACTTGTAGTTACTACTATACTTATCTAAAAACCTTATGACATCAGAGACTGGGCATATGGCCTTAGAAGAGATCAGAAAACAAAAAGAAAAGATGAGGCAAGAAGGTCTGCAGGTCAGCAGCTTTATTTTCAAACATTTATAAGTGTAAGCATGTAAAGCAGCCAGAAGTGTTGATTCAATCGAATTTAATTACTGACGCCATCTTCACGTGGCTGTAAATACTCGACTTGGAATTGTGCTGTGAAAAACAAGGAATCGTTCCTTGTCTCTACGCTACATAGCAGAGCGTTGCGATGGAATGTTTTTATAGCGGCTTAACCTCACTCTCCGATAAGGCACAATTGCGATTCTCCTTATTGTCAGTCAGCACATTGTCCTCTTTGTTCCAGAATTCTGCATTCCTTTTGCTTTCACCTGGGAATTCAATCCCGTGTGGCTTTTTTGCGCTGTGACATATGCCGTACATCGGCATCACCTACAAATTATACGCGGCCGCTCCCAACGTGCTGAAATCTAAAAAGATTCGAAAAACTAAATGTTGGGCGCCAGGTGCGGCTTCCCCGCATCACCTTCCCTCACCACGGCCGTTTTCCACATTTTCCGGCGGCTCAGCTCCAGCGCATTGAAAATCGTAGAGGGGGATATGGGAGCGACGATAGAGAATTTCAGAGTCGGTGGATATCCACGCAAAATGACTACGCAGCGAGTAGGATACCGTTTCGTTTATTACAGTTGAATAACTGCAGGATTTTACGATACAAATTCCGTCGCGTACAGTTTGCCCCCCAAAGCGGCTCACGACTATTCCGAGTCGTGGCGACTAGCCTGCCCAAGGCCTATTTCGGTGCGCCTAACGAATCGGCGAATCTTCTCGCAGCGCGATTCGCGATCCTAACAGGTCTCGTTGGAGACGAGCTTCCTCTTTGTAGAGAGTGTGCGCTCTGATATCGGAAGTCACCCTACGCATCCGTGTGTCCCATCACTCCCGCTGGGCTATCTTTATGCGCGAGATATTCTCTAAGTAAGATCGCCTTCGCGGTACTTACCGAAAAATGGCTGTCCCATAAACCCCTTAACAAATTCAAATGGTGGCACCCGTGTCCCTTCTGCCAACTTCCATGGTGCCGTGTCCCGACTCCACGAGGTTGTCGACTGGGAACTCGGTGTTCCGAACACTCGGTCACGCACTTGCACTATATTATTAATAAAACACGGCAGCCATGGTTCTCTATGAGAAATCCCGATAATCGCGATCTTCGATTATCCGATAGTTCGGCTATCGCCCGAGCACGGAAGAAGAATTCATTTTTTCGTGGTCTGCCGAACACCCGAGTCCTTACACAGAGACTCTCCGCGAAACACCATCCTCCCTCCCTACCGTTTTCTGCGGTAGGTCAAAAATCAAAACAATCTTCCTCTCCGGCGCCCTACCCGCGGAGACGCAAACCGTAGCCGGATAAAGTTCCCGGGATACCGATATTGCGTCCCGGCGGTTGGGCACCCCTTGCGTGCGGGCTCTCAACCCCAAAGGGCCCCGTGCCCTCGCTGTCAGTCCACTATTTTCCCTCGTTCCCTCTTCCCGAACCCCGGACCCACGAAATCTATAGAGATGGAGGCCGGAGGCACCACCGTGTCGTCGGTGGGACGCGAAGGGGCGAGACTTTTGTAATGTGCCGTCCTGATGCCACGTTGCAGCGCATGTAAATTTCTTATCAAACTTTGTGGTTGGATTATAAATTCAAAAATGGAGTAGAAATTTTCGAAGTAACCTATATAATTATATATATTAAAATGGAGAGTCCTCGCACTCCCAAAAGGATTAGACGGAAGTGCCATCTACATCCAACTCGCCAGGTTCTGCGGTTCGTCCGCAATTTGGTCCACAAGAGTTCGCGTGTATAAGTTGTGACGAGGCGTTCGCATCGTCACAACCAGAGGATACCATCAAGGTAGGAGCGGGGGTGGCCAAGCAGATCCCGAGGCCGAAGAGGACGCTCGGTGGGATCGCTTCGCACGTACATCTCGTCTTTAAGGGCGGAGGAGTTAACGTGACGTTACAAAGCTGGAGGGGAGACAGCCTAGGAATTACCGAAGAAGATAAATAAATAAGACTTATTAGGTTTGACAGTGGGTTCAGTGGTACAATGGTAAATGTACTTGGCAGTCCGAAGGTATTTTAAGATAATTTCTCGGAAACTCCTAGCCCTCCAGCGGCCCCTGGCGGCCCTCTGGAAATCAATGATGGCGGGTGATCCGGGGTCCCCGCCATAAAGTAAAATACATAATATTTTCGATTTGCGCATGAGCTCTGTCGAAATTAGAAGTACTAGACATCTGAAACTACTCCAATTCTATATATACTCAAAACTCGATACCCTTTATAAATTTTACCCCAATTGATTTAGCGTTTTGGTTATAATTTAATTCACGATATTTTGCATGCTCATACTTATCCTCCTCTCTGACGCAGACATATACACAAACACATTCCCTTGCTTGGATGACGAATGCATAAGATGCTCCACGCGGTCGTTCCCAAGGAAGTAGAAATCGATAAGAGCTTCTCAACTTAGAATTCTTCAAAATTTGATAATATCTTACAAAGTTCGTTAATTCTGGAACACCCAATATACAGTAATAGGCATAGGATAGGAAAGAGGAATTGAAATCTATATTCTTCGTTCTTCTTTAGAAAATACATCTCCACTATACATCTTTCATTGAACGCTTTAGGAAGGTAAATCTTTTAAGAAAACATTTCGATTTTTTCCTCCTTATCTCCAAGACAGACCAAATATATGACTTATACAACTCTTCAGTGAATGGCCAACCCCTAGTCGATTCTTTTTTGGTTGAGCTCGTGCTCTTGAGCGTCCGAATTGAGTGTCGGCCTAGAGGTTGAAGGGCGCGTGGATTTTCCGAGCAATTATTCCAGACCTAGTCATATTATATCTACAGTGGTTATGGGGCGAAATGGAAGCATCTCCCCTTCACCGTAGATCTGGAACACTGGCCGAATAAGCAGCTTGACAGTGTTTGCGGTAATACCGCTACACGTGTGAGAAAGGTAGTTCGGTATTAGCGTTATCGTTCCCCGAGTTCTTATTACTTCTACACAATTTTACCCTCATACTAATTTTTTTTTTACTTACCGTGGATGCATTCTAACAAAGATTTTTTTTCACATTTACAAACTTAGCTAATAAATATATGTTTTCCTTTAACGCCTTTCTCATAATTACACTTACCACAATTCATTATGCGGACTCCGAGCAGTAAGAATTTACCTAAGACACTTGGCGAGAGTGCTGACTCCAATGTGATATATGGCTTGGCGGATCGATTTTCTTTTCTTTCATTCCCGAACGTTTCTCCCTCTTGATCGTGTTGAGAACAATGTAAAACCTACGAACGAACCATAAACCAACCATAGACTGGTTACATTTGAAATACTTCTAACTCGATCCTGTATTTTTTTCTTTTGCGCCAATATTCTTTGTTTGTTCTTCAGTTGACTTTGCCAATATATTAGCAGTAAGTGAACTATACTGTTTTCTTATAATAATAATATATGCACCTATTTACATCTATTGTTTTATTATGGTTCCATTATATTTTTGTATTGTGTGGACTTGGGAATGCGTCTGGCTCGTACGAAAAAGAGTCACTTGCCGATTTCGATATAAACGGCTCGTTAGCCCTTGGATTTCTTCCGCCATTAACGTGAATGTTCGTCGGTTGAGCGATGTTTTGTGGTTGGCAAGTAATCGGCCATTATCACGGTAATTTTACGGTAATTTACTGAGAGCACGGTATCACCGCTGCTATTTTTTGCTTCATTGTACTGTTCTTCCCATTCTTTCCTTCAACGGTGTTATTGTACTTACACAAGGCAATTTCAATGGAAACTTTCTTTTTCTTCATTGTCATTCTGGAACACATTATACCGTTGACTGAGGAATGAGCAATTTGTAACTGCTATATTTCCAACGGTATATATCTATATATATAATGTGTATATACATATGTATATACACATGCGTGTATGTATATATGTATATCACGTGCTAGGTTGCATGCATATATCACGTGCAGACAACGATTTTCCGCCATTTTGAATCTGGATGGTTGCGGGAGACCAATGAGAAGAAATCCATCGAACGGAACCGAACTGAATCGAGTGGAAAAAGGTATTTCCTGAAAATCTGAAAAAATTTTCTGAAATTGTCAGCCATTTGCTTTCAAAGAACATTTCCTATGGGCAATCGAATTTTCGCGTCCTTTAAAATCTCCTGTGTTCATCGTTATAATTTCTAAGCCGTTTTTGGTTTTCAATAAGTTCATAACGTTGTCTCTTAAAGGAAGATTTTGCAATAGACTCATGCGCCTTTGAGCTGAGAATCGAGTGTTTATTTCAAAAATTAGTGAAAATAAAAAAAAGAAAGGAGGATAAATCTACGCAAATAGTCATTAGAAAATCAAAATAAATGCCCTTCTTAACCAGACACAGAGTGTGTTATTTAACGATAAATTTGTTAACGTTGCGAAAGATTCACGCGTCGCCGATGGCTGTACGATTTTTATGTCCACCGTACTTCGTCTATACGATGTAGTTAAGTCCTCGTAAAGATATCATGGCGTCCCTTACTTATGTGTTGTAAACTCTATCCCTTTCGCACCATTCATCGTTAAATAGCTCCCGACTACATTTTCGTGTCCTTCATTTTCTTTTAAAGTGTCTTCCTTACTGTCATTCTTCGGTAGAGACAGTAGAGTACAGTATAATAATAATAATAGCCGATAAATGCACAAACGCTTGTATCAAAGTACGATCGTTCGCGCCCCTAGCGGCAATGATTAGAAGTTCCATTTGGTCAGTTATAAACGAACCATAAATCCAATGAATGCTTCTCTATTTCTTCGCTTTCCTTTCTCCTCTCTACGTATATTTTCTCTCTCTCTCTCTTACTGTTTCTTTCACCATGTTCCATCCAGCAATGTCCCATCAAACTCGCCGTAATACCCGCCATAGAATTTCTTACTAACGGTCGAGTCACGAATGACGACCAATTCGCCATGGAGTATTTCTTTCTGATGTAGGTATCTGGATACTTGTAACCCCTGCCAATTACATTCTTACAGGCAACCCACCTTTGTCCAATCATCCGGCTTCTTATTTCTTTATAGCTTCCTGATGTCAATTCTTTTTTTGTTTTCTCTTCCGTCACATACTTCATGGCTGTCTACCATTCCTTATGACCTCTTACTTTATTTTTTAAGCACGGAAGAATTCTGCGTATGGCTAGATCCTCATACGGGTGTCAGCGCACGGACGCAGGAATTTTATTGGTGGAAAATGACAATCTTTCTCCTACAACCTGGTATCCACCAATTAAAGTACTGTGTTCGAACGCTAGCGCCTGTATGCGGATCTAGCCTAACTCGGCTTTTTAATTTTCATTCCACCGCGTTACTTGTTCGACCATTATCAGGAAGTAGAGGATGAAAGAGGTAAGAGAGGAATGGTGGTTGGTTGGCTCAACCCTGAGGATTGAAAATCGTCCTCGGGTCTCGAGATTACGAACTGTCAGAGAATTCCTGAAGGAATTCACTTCGAGTTCCTCCTACACCCTCTTTGTCTTTCTCTACTGGGACACGACAATAACTTTCCAACAATTCCGACTGATTCTGCATCCCGATGAAAAGGGAGGGGTGGTTCCCAGCTTCGTGTAACTGCGAGAGGCACGGGAGGACCTCGAGGTCATTTCTAAAGTAGCTTGAGTTTGTTAGTTGGGGTTAGCTTAGATTGTAGAACAGCAGGCGCTGATGTGAAATCCAAAGTCTGCCAAAACTATCACCATTAGAATTTGCCAAATTAAATTCTCTTTTTTAGGTAAACTTTGACATTGCTGTCACTGTGTATTTTTTTAGGTGTTAACAATGGTAGGATTTTCTAATAGAATGTTTCGGCTATCGCGATTCAATATGGAAGAGTAAGCATTTTTAGAAAATTAGGGTACGCCCTGAGCATGAATTAATAAAGATGAAGAGCCATGCGAAATGTGAAAAAGGGGCCTTTTATCTCTGTGATAAGTTCAACATTTTAAAGAGAAAGAGATCGTATTCCTCTCTCTCTCTCTCTCTCTCTCTCTCTCTCTCTCTCTCTCTCTCTCTCTGCTATCTGCTACATTTCCAACGGTATATATGTATATCACGTGTAGCCAACGACTTTTGGCCATTTAGAATCTGGATGGTTGCGAGGGGACCAATGAGAAGAAATCCATCGAACGGAACCGAACTGAATTGAGTGGTGAATAAATTGATCTCTCTCTCCCCTCTCCTCTCTCTCTCTCGCTCTCTTTGCTTCGTTTTTTTCTGTATGTTCTCTTTTTCACAACGATTGCTGAGGAAGCTTTTAGCGATATTAATTCACAGCTCTGTGGTTCCGAGAAATATTCCTTTTCTCGTTTCATCTCCGCCACATCTTCATGCACACTGTATCTCCTTCTCTTACTTTTTTTTTCAGCGGAAATATTATATGATCCAGCATCGCGATTCAAAGAAGATTCAACTAGATTTCATTTCATTGCAAAATACTGAATTATAACATTTTTATCTATAATATTAAGGTAGTCTGGTGATGATAATCATAATAATAATGAGTAAGTAAAACATTCGAACCAAAATTCATTCTATCGTACGAAAATTACCATATTGAATTTTAAAGTTATATATTTTTGGAACTATTATATAAATCATATTCATATTTTGCGTAGACAAAGATTTAATTATTGTTGAAAATATAAAAAAAGTGTGACGTTTATCTTGGATTGGGCATTATCACCGGATCAGCATGAGAGATCAGTTTTACTATTTTTGTTCATTTTCTTTCTTTCCTATCCCTTTTATATGATCTGTATCCTTTGCAGCATTCTCTGTATCTATCCCATATCCTTATATTTAGTCTTTTAGTATGATATTGCTAATGACCATGTATTTATATCGAATCATAATTTCTAATGGCACATTGATCATTGTCATTTAACAATCCACACATTACGTCCCCTTTAAAACGTACTACCTAGCATATATGATATACAGCTTGCGATCTATAACCTTGCGTTGCCCTAATTATAGCGAATTGCTGTGAAGTCCCCATGGCCAGGGTGCAGACCATGCGAAGTACAAAGCCCAGGGGATATAATAGTTGACAAACTAATTTCCTGAAATCCCAGTCAAAGGGAAAAGTTTCCACATTGCTTATTGTTCTGGGTTCAGATGTTGGTTCTTGCTTCCCTGGGAAACTATCCTTGATAAAAAAGAGAAGCGTAACCTAGACAAATAAATGACGAGATAAATGGGTAGATAAATAGATCGAGAAAGGAAGAGATGCTGGCTGTGTTTCCCAATATAAGTTAAACCTTTCAACGAGGTCTATAGATATCTCTAACCTTCGACAGAATCTCTTATTTGTATAGACACAATGGGCGGATATACATATAGCCATCTAGTTGGCAATAGGAGCGGAATTTAGATGGATGCGTTTCCAATTTTCGCTTTTACCATTTGACTTTTGGCTTTTGAATAGACCGTGGCATTAGGGGCTTTAATAACCAGAGATAAGTTTCCCACTTGCTATTTCTCTAATTATAAGTCACAACTAGATTCATATCTCCCTCGAGATCGTGGACACGATTACACGTTAATGTCAGGGAAAAATTGATAACTTAAGGGGTGGCTTATAGCCCAATGCTATATATAGCTCTCTGTAAAGAAAAGGATAAATAGAGTTGGCGTGGCAAAGGATTGCGATTAATATCCACGATAGGCTGAAAATTAACTAGACATTAATCTCACTTGTTTCCTTACATTTGTGGATAAAGTAAACAACAATCTTGATACGAGCTACGAGGTATTTTTAAGTTACACTCCTAGCGATTTAAATATCATTATTTTACCATCTAGCGGCGAATATATTAAAAATTTCAGTCTGTTAAACCAAAGTAAATAAAATCAGTGAAAAGAAAAATCAAGATGATATTTAAAAAAAAATTAGATGAAACGTCTGAGAGGAAAAATGATAATGCAATGTGATAACGCAGCCGAGCAAGAGACTTTGCTGAAAATGAGTGAACTATAACTGCTCATCTATGAACTATGAATGAATTCACGCACGAAGCTAACCAATCGAATCGAAGAGTTCATTGACGCGCGAAATTAGTTCACATGGAAGCTGCTCTTAAGTATATCCAGTTAAGGTGATATCCATTTCCACTATATGCTCAATGAACTTTCATATTCCTATTAAGGTAATCGACTGTAACTTCCATGATGAGAATTACTTTAACAGTGAATGGAAGTATCTACTTAATTAGCATGAAAATTACTCTGACGGAATGAATCTACTTATTGAGTGTCGATCGGTAATAAGGGGATCATACAAATTTTAATCTTTTCTTCAAAACTCCACGTAAGCTATTTTGGGGACGCTCGAAAAGTAGCGTTAGCTATTGAAACTTCGGAGAATAAACGTTGAGTTAAGCCTTCGTCGGGTCGAGCCATAAAGCTCGAGCTTTTCAGACCTCCGTTCTTCCAGCTTTTGGGAAACTATTAAGCGACCGGTAGGCGGAACGCTCTTTGGAAAATGCTAAACACTCAATCACTTATACGGAACAGTTTAATGGATTGCGCCATGAGGTCGATGGCAGCTTAAATATATAGATATACATAGGTATATATATACACTGTCTGGATGGTTATAGTGGCAGCTTTCTATTTGGTAGCTATTGAAGGTATCGCGGCTTCAAGGTCCCACAGGTGGATAAGAAAAGGGAAATGAGGAAGATAAAGGAAGATAAAGAAAATAGAGGATTCAATCCCCGCAAGTCGAAGACTCATGATTTTTTTTTTCATTCGCAAATCAATTGTGGCCAGGGAGATAAGAAGGAAGGAAAAGAGGAGTTCCTTTGGAGACATTGTGGGATTCGTTTTCTGTTATAAAATGTGTATAAGCTAGCACCGCTTTGTCGTTTGCTTTTTAGATTTAAAATCACTTATGGAAACATTGCACAAAATTACCACAAAATTTGCAGTGATTGACTCGGTATTGACTAGCCAATTTGATTTTGATTCAAAAAGTGAAGTCACGTCACTCTGCAAATAATTTATCTAGTTCTTGCCTAGGGAGCGTGTGGGTACATCGACGTGCAGATGGCGCTGAAACGTATTGAATTCATTTTGTAACGAGGACATAAGTCTGTATTCACAACTCGCTCTTAAAGTCACTAACAGAGTCGCTTGTAGTTAAAAGTCACTAAGAAAAAATTTAAAAGCGCACTATTATCATTAAAAGCGAGTTCTGAATACGGGTTATAGACTTTTGCTCGCTGATTATGGTTACAAATGAAAAGTGAGGTTATGTCATTGTGTGGCCTAGGAATCTAGCACTTACTCTTGGAGCGTCTAGCCACCCTTACTTATAGGTGGCGTACATGGTCCATGAAATTATTATCTAGGGATAATTTTCTCACTGACAGTCATGGATCAACACACTTAGGTTAGGTTTACTATCGCATCAATAATAGGTATAACTCTTATCTAGTGAGTCCAGTCATTCTAATTCAAATGATACTTAGGGTATATATGTATGTTCCGAAGTTCACTGCCAACACCACGAGCATGGTTGGAATGTCTCATTTAACTGAACGTATACGTAAACATCTTGTTACAGTCTAGTCGATGAAATTGAAATTCTAATGACGTCCAAAGAAAATTTCATTGGTTACATTATGTTGAAATTAAATTTCTAATGACGCACTTAATTTTTTCGTCATGTGGGGAATTCACACTTTAAGAGCGATGAGGTAGCGTAATGGAAAGCATCGTCGTCTGATTTCGCAAAGGTTTCAGGATCGAATCTCAGTCAGTCAAGTTATTTTTCGGAATTTATAAATTATTCCCCAACACGAAGATAACTAATAAATCATTAATTTAAGTAGATGACGGTCCTCAAAGGGGATTACTGATATGCTCCAAATATTGGAATATTAATCTAATAAAGATTTCATCTCAATGTTGTCTAGCTATTGATACATTTAAGCTAACGAGCTTCTACATATTGATGCTACTAGGTACCATATTACGACTGTCTAATTCTTGAAGAACATCGCTAAATTTAAAAGCGTTATAGCCATATCCATTGGCTAATCTGGCTCGACAGTGATAAGGCAGAACTAAAACGACTAAGTAGTGACTAGGGTAATTCGGAGATTCAGTTTATACTTTTGTAGTTATTGTATACGTTTCCTGTATAAAAAGGCTTTAAATGACATTAAATCAATTACTTATCGGTACCCTTGATTCTGTCATGATATCCTGACAATAAATGGATACGAACCAATAATACTAGGAATATATTAATGTCTAGGCAGTTAAATTTTTTGAACCTATGATTTTCGCCATAATTCTACGGAAGATCTCCCCATGGCACCAAAGCTTTTGGATTTTGGTCATTCCAGTCTTGGGGTGCCAATTCCGGAGGGTGAAAATAAAGTAACGAATAAATTGGCCGTGAATCGATCTGTTTGCTTTTAATTAAAGTAATGCGGTTACGGACGAAGCTGCGGCTGTGACAAACTACTTTCAAGCCTACTGATATTAATCCAGCTGGCGTCGGCAGGACTCCTGCTGAAAAGGCTCTCCAACAATTTTGGTTAGAGCAACGCCTTTTTTTCTTTTTCCGTCTCCCTTCTATTCGCCGTGACCCAAAAAGAGGGTTGGAAAGCGTAAGAGAAAGTCTTCTCTAAATGAAGAGGGAATAAGTGCCAAAAAGAAGGTTAATTGTTCTTTACATTTTCTTCTTTTTTGTTAGTGTGTACATGAACACAACAAATACGTTTATGAAATATGTAAAAGGAGAAAATACTTAAATTAAATAATTGTACGTGTGTTTGCATTGCAGAGCGGGTATAAAGCGACTTCTGGGACGAATAACATTGAAAATGAATACTTGGCGAGTTTGTCAATGTTCATACCCTGTTTTCGCATGCTTTATCAACATCGCCAATTCGATATTCAAATTAATGTCGGTTAATCCAAAGCATCGACCAGATATCTAATGATAAATCGATAACATGATTTGTGTTACTGTCGTAATATATTGTATATGCAGCAACGATAGCAACATATTCACAAATACACCCGAAAATATTCTTTACTTATTTAGTAAAACGAATTTACTACTTTACGAATTTTTTTGAAGTTCATTAATATTTATCGATTAGAAGATAAGTATTCATAAGTTTCAATAAAGTTAGTAAAATAAATTTCGAAAGTGGTGCAATCAATAAATAAATATATAAATAAAATTACTCATAGATACTTAACTACCTCTCTAGTAGAAAGTTCATTATGGATATCAAAGGCTCGTCGAAGTCCTATGTTGGTCCACGAGTTCGATGTATTTTTTTGACAGATCGAAATAAACAGTCTCTAACAAGACACACGTCACCGCATAAAATTTTTGTAAAAAAGAATATTTATATGGATACTGTAAGCAGGAATGTAATTTGTTTTCCTTTACCTTCCACCCATTATTGGTTTCGATAATCCTAGGACTGAATGAATCATCAGGCTCTGGTAATACGATCAATACATTATGTGTGCTAAGATACAATCTATAACGACGACACAGTAATGTTTATGGTAATGAAATTATTAATTAAAAATTGCTTTTAGACTTATCACTGTTTCGAGTTACACGGTGCAAGTTGAAGAAACTAATACGGTTCTTTTTTAAATATATGCATGACCTCACGTTATGCCGGATGAGTAATCGTTTGAGGCGCTTTCACATAAATTCTTTGAATAGCCATTCTTTGATAAGTTAACTGTGAGGAAGTACGAAGCAGCAATGAATCCGACCTAATCGGATCATAGAGAGCAAAATTTGATAAAGATTAATCTTGTATTGCATATATTGATAGATGGTTTCGTTACGTGTCGAAGTCCACATTTTTCTTGTCGAGGATAGGGGCGTAGGTACCTTCTGATCCTCATAAAAATGTAGGACTATTTTCAATTTATATTATTATTATTTTCTTTACTACTTTTTGCGACTGTCAAGCTTTAATTATGTGTCCCTCTAACTTCATTACGAATAAGAAAAAAGATTAGGTAACGGAAACCATTTTGAAACGGAAATTACAGCGTCGTTCTTATAAAAAGCTTCCTCTGCCGCGTGTCAAAAGCACCAGAGAGCCTGTTTGATTTTTTTTTAAATTCTTTAGACGATTTCAGTGTCTGCACTTTATACACTTGGGAAGTGTTGAATTTGCGGTTCACCAGAAAAGCTTCTGAGTGTACGTTTACTGCAATCTGAAAGCGTTTAATGCAGCTTAGAAAATCTGCTGGAATACTAAAAATAAAAAATGTAAAAGAATTCCCGTGCTACGGTGATCTCGATGGCAGTGGCAATTTGGCTACTTGGCTTGCGGGCAGCAAAGCACTTTGCGAAAAGTCACGTAGCAGAAATCGCTGCGTTTCCATTTCATTTAACGGGTTAGGCGAGTATCACCTCCAATATTGCGGTGAATTTACCTGAAATAGAAGTGAATATAGTCGAATCGCAGGGAGGCGACTCTTGATGTGATAATAAATAATGTAAAGGTTGGTACAACGGAAGACGGAGGGTTCGAAGTGTAGATGAAATCTGTAAGATAGAATCACGCGCGTTGGCCATTCAAATGCTATGGAATTATATTGTGAAATTTTCTCTTGAATACCAGACATAACATTTACATGCCTGAATTTCTTGAGGATTTTCAAAATATTTTTAAGAAACCTTCTTACTAGTTAAAACTGATTTAAAAATGGATCCTGTGTGGTAGCAAGCTGCTACCATGCGGGAAATCGTTTTATCAGCTTGGTGTAAACCGCTACCGTGGTGCAAATGAAATATGCTTGCATTATGTTGCAAAAACCATGCTAGAACTAATAGTGGCGTTGGTCATGGTTTTTTCCCCTGAAAATGTCTACACCACATTGAGCCACGTATCCGAGCATAACTCAAGCCATACTCTGCCTATCGGTGGTTATAACTACTTATGGCTATACCTATAGGTACCCATGTGTGCGCTACCTAGCGTTCCTGGAAATATCGAGACAAACAAGTTTGGCACTGGGCACCAGCGCTTGATCTATGTGGACACATTATGCATTGAGCGTTGCAAAAAAATTTATTTGCGAATGTGGACCATTCAAAATGCGAACTTTACATATTTGCAAATGTTACTGTTTCATATCCGTATCTGCATGACTTTTTCTTGTGAGTTTAAACACTATTAGTTAAGTGATTCTCATAGAATTTTTTATGTAGACCATCTGTATTAAGATGTGGCTAGAAGATTATAATTCTTAACTGCAGGAATATATACAAATTAGGTTGGTGGCTCAATGGATAGAGTGTCAGACTCCTCATTTGGAGTATCCTCCAATCGTGGGTTTTTATCGCACTTCCGACAGTCCAAAGAGGCGTCTGTCCATCAACCACAAGTAAGACACTTGTCCATCTTGGTTGAATTTATGAAAATCAAGTGACTTTTGACGTGGACCATTTTTTGGCTGCCATATTAGATTCACTATTTTTAATTAAAAATTTTGGACTTTAATTTCAAAAAGAGCACCATGTATTACCTTACGAGACCCGTCCTCAAGGAGTTAATAGACGATCGTCATTCGCTCAGGTACAAAAAATACAGCAAATCGTAGATCCATTAACGTATAAGAGGCATAATTGGTTCTTAGGTGGTCAGTTGATAGCTAGTATCCATTTTCCAAAATTGGTGAATTTCACGCATTGACGGATAGCGCGTAATAAGAGAATAATTCATAGCTACCCCATTACTATCCCCAAATGGAATTCCCTTGTGATACGTAATAAATAGAACAGTATTTACAGTGAGATTAGCATTTAATATTAATTATCTTGCCAAAGTAATAGATCTGGAATGAAAATCCTGCAATGAAGGTTGCTGTTATTGATTATTTAAAAGAAATATAAAAACCAACATTAAGTTGATGCTTAATGTTATATTGTTCGAATATTAAATTTTTATTGTGACCACTATAAGTATAGTTGTAATCGGTCATTTCCACAAAATCCGAGTATAATATTTATACACTATTTGCTGTCATAGTTGAGCAAGAGAATTTTATAAAAACACTACACCGTGTTCATCAATTAAAAATACAAAAAAATCGCTTTACAGACACACATATCATCCATTCAAGTAGACACACGCAACATACATTTTCTATCCATCAATATAACTAATCGATATTATGTCGGTCGATAGTATACACAATTACGCACGATTACAAATAAAAATTATATTACTTGACTTTTGTCGTTATCTCACACTTTGAGTAGGCTCAGGCGATGACTGACGGGACTTCCAATTCGTTGATTCATTTCGGTGTCGTCAATTAATATTTTCCTGTATTCACCGGAATCATAGTCCCATGGCCTTCAAGAGATTGAGGATAGCGTATGGACCCCATCGTGCCTCGTCAGAATCGACACGTGGCGTGTATTGTACAAATCGGTTCCAATGGTGCCGTACTAATAATAATCCTTTTTCGTCTGTATGGATGTAATTGATCACAGAACGCGAAAAGAGAATTAGTAAAGGAAATCGTGATACTGAATTATAATTATAGCTAAGAAGTACCTGTAGGGATGATCAGGCGATCCGCAAACACGTGTACCCTGTCGTTCGTCCAGAGCGAAAAAGGAACGATCGACAGGTGAATTGTACGGATATTTGCTATTAAATAGGAGTAGGGATAATCCCTCGATTTGCCGGACATCTACCTACAGGTAGTACAACTAAAGTGTATCCAATCGGTATGGTAACTGTTACAATGTTATTATTACTGTGGCATCAGGAAAATAGATTTAATTTAAGAGGGAGTCTTTTATTAGTTTATGTAGTCTGGCTACTTTTATCAAACACTGTTGAATTCCGTCATATAAGCCTGTGGGACTTTCAGAGGAATTATTCGTTGAAATTGTTTCCAAAGAAGATGTCCCCGTCTTCTGGGAATCCTTTAAATTATTCTTGAGTTAGATTTAAACTTTTTCTATTCGTCGAGAGGCGAATCGGCCCTTCGGAATTCGTCGTGAGTTCTTCCTAATCAATTCTGAATGTCGCAGGTGAAGAATGTGTCGCATTTACAGTTGAAAAGGGCACCAAGTAGTAGGGAGTGTAGATAGGGGTGGAATAGGCCATATGCTATAGATACGTAGACTGGTAGGAACACATAAGTAGGTACAGAAGGGTATAGGTGGACCACGAAAAGGTAAAAGTGGAAAAGCGAAAACGGAAACCAGCCGGATGGGACTAAGGGTGAGCACCATCATCAACCCTATTCTTACTTTGTACAACCAACGAGTCCCGGATGCCGATCGCACGCACGGATGGACATGGAGTCACGATTCTGTTACCGCTGCGCGTGACACACCAACTCTAAATATTGGAACTTTCCGTTCTGTTCCTGTGCCATTACCATGAAAATCCTCGCGCACTGCTGTTGACTTTGTATTTTCGGAATTCGTTTACAGAATCTAAATTTTTATCAAGGAGTAGGTGAGAAAGTGTAGAAGTTCAAGAAAAGTTATTAAAGTAGATTATGGAATATAAGCAATGTTTGCTTCATTTTCTTCAACCAAATTAGCTTTTTCTCTTCTGAAAGTGAAGCACCAATAATATTCACTTGGCTGTATTATCATAGTCAGTACTGGTGTGAACGTCGCTTCAAAAGTTTATCTTGAAATTTATCTCTGTTGTTTGCAGATAAAGATTAATAAAGAGACATTGAGACAATCTCAAAACTTAATTTCTGTCTATAAAAAATCCGGTAGTATTTATCGAAGAATGATGTTCCAAGTTAGGAAGCAATTTACAAATTTAGATTCAGTATTGGATTCAGGATTCATAATTCACAATTCGGGGAGTTTCCTTTATCTCTTTGACTATATTTCGAATTTGAATACCAATGAGTAAATAGAAGCTTTTTTTGTATTCATCATAAAGTGTTTTTCTTGCCGGAGATATGACAAGCTGAGTAATAAAATTTTTTTATATATCTGTTTTTCGCGTGTATAGCTACGTATACTGTAAACGTATACTAAAATTATCTTTGAGTATTTCTTGTTGGGTATTTTCTCTTACTCCCTGTTCTCTTGTATAAGGAATTGTCGAAAACGTGCTAAGGACCGTCTTGCGTGTTACCTCATACAGGCCGTTAAGGGATAATTCGAGATCATGCCTGAAACTGAATGACTAGGTCTGATAATGCATTTAAAATTGATTGTACTTGAGCGTGAGTCGATCGACGCTTAACAAAGGAGAAAGAAGTTTAATGTTCCGAAACAAAGTATACGGAAGCGGAAGAGGAGAAATAAGAGTAACAAAATTAGTAGAAAATGGGTCAAGAAAAACGTGAAGGGGTCAATATCACGAGAACAATAATCAAGAGACTCGGTCGAGTCTCGCGTCAAGTACAAGAGTTTTGGTCAGTCTCATTTAATTCGGGGAGTTTTTACTCTTGAGCAGAGGATACAATTTCAAGGATTGTTCGACACACGATAAACCTTTAAATGGCTTAAACAAATTTTACCCATTGATACCAATACATTAAGGCAAAGGTTATTAGGTTGCTAAATTATATCTTTTGAGACCTTTTAGTTTCATCATCATTGTCACCTTCATAATATCATTATCCTCGAGTCGTCGTTCGTAGCACCGGGGTCGTTGTTATTTGCCCGAAACAGCATTCGCGAGAACCTCCAAAGTCCAGAGCGGTCATTTGCCAGAAATGGCAGCTGCTTGAACGCCACTTACGTTCCTGTTGCTTGCAGCAGCAGAACGGGCTGGTACGTATAGTTACACAGCTAGACGTAGGTTTTTGCTACATCGATAGATACCTCAAGAAACAGGAATACAGATGACGTTCGAGCGCTTTTTGTTTCTGACAAAGGACGGTTCTGGAGATTGGATTTTCTGGCAAGTATCAGCGACCTTAACAAGTCCACTGAAATGTTTGTGATTACAATAAGAATTATTCGATTACCTTCTTCTCTATAAGAGGTGTTCCTCGCCATACTTTCTAACGTCCACGCGTTCCGTTTTTCTGTTTCCGGTTTGCGTTTTACTGCTGCCACCCATTTAATACATCGAATTGTCTTTTGCACTAAGTTAAGACACTTAAGGGGGAATGGAATGACTTTTTCTAAATGTGAGTTGTCACACGGACGAGAGCTGAAAGCGAGAGAACTTCGGCCCCAAAATTGTCATTATAGAAAGCACAATCAATAAATTTATTACACCAAACCGAAGCCTTCTGATAAAATGTATTTCCCTGCACAGCCAAATTATTAATTATGTCTTACGAAATATATAAAATATAAATGAATATCGACAGTGACAGCCTACGAATCTGTCACGGACACTCAACATTCCTTTTGCCGTTTCCTATTCAACACTTATTGGACCGTTGCACAGAACTGATGAAAATACAGAAAAGGGACACGCAGGGAAAGTCTTACATCTATCAGCTTTACATCAAATTACTGAGAAGTGCTGCCGTATAACCAATTTCGAGATTTATGGTTGCGTGAACGTTAGAAAGACGATAGAAGCAACCATCGAGCGATGGTGGCCTTTGAGCAACTCTTGGAACTATTCTGGGTCTGGTCGCAGGCGTCAGACTTACGTTCGATGCTTTTTCATGCTTGCGCAACTATGACTATGATGTACTCGAAATTGAAAGTTACAATGTTTCCGCGTAATACTTCCTATTAATGTCACGTGAGCGTCGTTTCGATGACAATAGTTACAATTAAATGAAAGTTTCGTACGAGTCTAAAATATATGCACAAAATGACTGGTTGTTCCTTCTATCCAAAGTCTGGTTACAGTCGTGCGACTTACATTCAATGTTTATGTGACGCTTCTGCAAGTATGACTGTAATGTGACTCAGAACTTACGGTTGCGTCGGTTTTACTAGAGCATACAAACGTGCAAACTTATAGTCCCTGCGTCACGCATGTGTACACGACTTGTTATAATAGTTAGTCGAGCAGTTACATCCTCCCTTAAATATTTTCAAAAATAGTTGATACATCCAGATGCTCCATATTGCATATTTAACTTTGTTTTAGATTTTTTGTATTTTCATTGAAAGTAGTGATTGGAATTATTTACATATGTGACTACGTTTCCAATGGACACCATGTTCAAAATTATCAAAAGGTAGCGCACTCTGATCAAAGAGAACTGTGTTGTAAATAATAACTTTTCTAAGTATAAACAGTTTCTATGATATTTAAGAAGTAAGTCCTTCATTAACATTCGGCATATGAAAGTATTGAAAAAGTATATGAGAAAGAAGGACTTACCTTTATTAAAATTATTACGATAGTAAATGAAAATTATTATTATTACTGTTATTACTATTATTATTACGATTATTAGATCTACAGTTAGTATTTGGGCAAAAAGATTGTAGTAGCAAAATTGTAATTGTAGCCATTACTATTACAATTTGTTGCTACCCAAATAATAATTATTGTACTAATGATCGCAACTATACATATATAATGTGATAATAACAGAACAATTTTGATACTGATTTTGTATGCAATACTCGGGATGGATTGTAGAGTGTTTTGTAAGCTTCGAGACGCACTATAGATATACATAACGGAAGGTGAAGTGAATCTGATAGGCCCATCGCATGATTTATCAGGAAAGCGGTAATCCATCATTGTAACCTACGACAGATGCCCTTGGTCCTTTAGGACCTTCGACGTCTTAAGGGGCTTGGATCCGCTCTCGTCAACAGCCACATCTAACAAACCCCGAAGCTCGGACGTTACCTTACTTGTTTGCTGCCGGAGATAGCAAAATCATTTCAAGATAATAACGTGAAAAATAGCATGGCTTAAACAATAATTTTCAATAAAATTAGAGCCATTGAGGGATTTTAAATATCAGTTTGCTGTTTCCCGGGTAAACATTTTCAATATCCCCTGACTGAGTATAGGCCTGTTTACCAAATTCAAAGGGTAGGCGCAAGAGGGATACATTCTCGTACAAAAAGAAAAGAAGGTATGGCATGAGCATTATAATAATTTTGAAAAAGTGCGTCCATAGTATATATTTTATAAATTAAATGTAAAAAAGTATTTGGTATACAAGCTTTAAATGAAATATATAACTGCTTCTTATTTTAATAAATATACTTTTTCTCATAGTAATTCAATACTAATTTCATACAGTACGTATCGGTTAATGTACCAGACATTTCTAATACTTTAATTACTTATAAAGACATACATTGGCATACGTACTTTTTGCCGCTTTTATTATATAAAAAAATATATCTTCGAGCATATATTAATATAATATATTTAAATACATCTAAAAATATATGTTCATAAAACATATGTAATAAACGCATATGATAAGAGTTATTTGTTATTATATATAATAATTAAGAGTTTACATACTAGTTTTATTTTTTACAATTGCTTTTGCTACATTTAACTGGCGTTCGTAAAATTTTCTCTGGTGTCTGAAGAAACCGCCTCAGCGTGCTGCTCTTGTCGGAGAAGTATAGAATTGCTTGAAAGATCACATAGGCGAGCTGGTTCACAAAGAACCAGGTATTCAACATCTGATCCCGATATAATTGCAAGTAACGTCCTTGGTTGCCGAACGTAAGATCAGTCTCGTGAAATTGTTGGTGCGTTTGTGATGTTTCAATGGCTGTCGAGTGCACGAATCGGTCTATCGTAAAATATATTTTAAAAATTCATCTTTCAGTATTCGCAATTTTCCATACTCGCAAGATTTTTTCAAAATCTAATCCACCTGTGAATGCGAGCATTTTACTGAAGTTCCTTGCTAAGCCTACAAAAAGCTATCTGTACCACGACTGCCAAGAAAATGTCAGACCAGAGCCTACATAGACGTTACTGTTGATGTCGAATTCCAAATTAGGGCCACAGTAGGATGCCTTAGCTGGATGCGCCGAGATAAACGTGCTAGATGCTTAGATGTTATCCAGGCGAATTTTAGGAAATGTCTCTCTGGAATTGGTTGCTGCACTAAAATTGATTTTCCAGTAGGTTTGTCTGATTGAATAATACACAGCATAGAGACGATCGGAAAGAGACTTATAGAAACATGATTTAGACATCTTCAATTAACGGTACTAAATTACAGTATGCTATAGCGATCTTAATCTTTTGTCAGAAGATATTCAATCCAGGTACAGTAGAAGAAATAAATTGTATTGCTTAGAGAGGTGGAATAATCAATGTACTAGTCTTGTAGGATATATGTTAATATGCCTGTATACACGTGTGGATATACACAAGTATCAAAGTTCCCTGCGAATTTCAAACTTCGTTTACTATTGCGAACTTTGGCAAACCACGAGCATGCGTCATAGCAAAGGAGAGATAGTTTGCGACTTTACATTGAAAATCAATATGTGCATATAATCCTGTAGAAAGTCAATGGAGAATTTCTGGCTTCTTCGTTCCCCTATGGTATTTGAAGTATCACACGTGCACGTATCTTATTATCTATACATTAACCATCAAATCAGTGTCTTCGTTTTGCCTAAGTGAGACTGTCCTTACGGGTTAATAATGTGAAGAACTTTGAATATGTCATCTCATTCCTGGTTCTGGTCCGCCTAACACATATTCGAGCACAAAGATATCCAGGAACAATGAAAAGGATCAAGCCACCCTAGGGGTTTGTACCCCTATAAGAAAATTGTATTTCCAGAAAAATGTCAGGTACCTCTTCTTTCATATATATGATGGTTTTTGACACTTCCGATTTTTTACGTCTATTTTTTTGGGACTCTCCAAAGGCCACCAACTTCAATTGAGATGTCCTAAAATAGGATATTTGTTTCTCTTCCCGCAGGATCATATGTCATTGATAAAAAATGGGGGTATATTGTGGCGCTACGGTTTATTTATTTAACGGTTAGGACGGGGTTATATACAAATCCGGATCGCGTAATTCAGCTATTCAGCTCTCCGATGAATTACCCCGAAGGATGCTTTCGGGACTCGGGACGTCGCAAATTGGCACAGCGTCGGGATGGTAAGCAAATTGGACCGGAGGTCTTCGCGCGACATTATTAGAGCTTTTACAAATGGAGGAGGACATCCAATGCTAGGGGTTGGATGAGGAATGAGAGAGGGAGGGAAAAAACAAGGAAAGAAGGTTATTTTAGGACCGCAATTCCTCCAGGATCTTGGATGGGAAAGAGTAACATTAACGCGCGACGAAAGCTCGTATTTTCAAAAACTTTTTACTTTTCAAGGTGGGGGTGGCAGAGTGATAAGAGCGAAAGAAAAAGAGAAGTAAAAAGAGAGCTGGAAAAATGGATCTCATTACAGAATGAATCCTCTGATCCCTTATGGAAATCTAAGGAGGACGACAACTACGAATTGTAAGTATGTGTAAAGACAGAGACCAGACAAGATTCCTTTTGTAAACAATTTTTAACCATCAATACTTATTTGGTAAATGCGTATCATTTAGCTCGATATTCAGTTAAGGAAAGTATAGTAGAGAAAACTGGACACTTCTAGCTATTGTTATTATTGCTTACAAACATTGTTGTAGTATCATTTAGAGTAAGTAGCTCACGTTACATCTTGGACCTATTGAGCAATTTGCTGATGATATCACCGAGCCTCATCCATATCTTCCATCTCCACATCATGAGACCACCATCTTGTTATTAGACCTGAGCGATGCTACCAAAAGGTGGACTGCCTGGCCGCCATTAACAAGCTTCGCTGGCCAATTTACATCGACGAAAAGAGACCCTTTTTCCATTACGTGTAACGGGACACGCTTGCTTTCCTTGAGCTTTTTTTCTCTATTCATTTTCAACTTTATCAATTTATGTCTCTGCTCCTCTTATCACGTCCTCATTCTGTTCTACGTATTAATTCGTCCATCGATTATTATTTTGCACGGGCGTATATGATTTACATTAAGTGTGTCATTAACATGGAAGAATATAGGTATCGTTGGAACTGAATATATTATAACTACCAGGATAGATTAAAATCCTTTATTCCAATTTTAATGACTATCCGTAATGGATACTTCTACGAGTTCTATAAGAAAGGTATGAAGCTGATCGCAGTGGCGTACGTTGGGATTAACCGTGCTACTACTAGCGCTCGCCGTGGCGAAAGGCTGAAGTTTTAAGCGAGGCAAGTCGGCGCGTTGACAGCTTTCTATATCCACATTCAAAAGTCTCGAAATTCGATGTACGGGAGCAAATGACAGTCCTACGGTGTAAAGTTGACACGTGTAAAACTTTTCGTGTATGCCCCTTTTTTCGATTTTCATCAGGGGTTCGGTGCAACAGTGTGATTGATAAGTGTTGGTAAGGGAATAGCAAAGGCATTGTCGTAGCGCCATGACACGTCTCTAAGCTGTCACAGTCGATATTCACTTCTGTTTTACATATTTTCAAGCAATATTTTAAAAATCGGGCTGTTTAGGGAAAGTCTTTTTGTCGGAAGACTTTAAATTGGTGCAATCAATTTACTGACAGCACTTTCTACAATGACATTTTTGGGTGCAAGGTTTCCTCGCTCCCAGCTCTCGCCCGTGTGATATAATCACACACAAGTTCTCGTTGGTTACTTAAAAATATCATCCAAAAGTGTACGTAACAAGAACAAACCTATAAAAAGGTAAGTTCCATTCTCCCTTAATGATATCACGTGCGGGGTCATCAATTAAAATATTTTTGATAATACACTGACAGATGTGAAATCATCTTCACGAGAAGTCACGAGTAGTAGAATATGTATACTTCTGGCGTCTATACAAAGGGGAACATGAATCGTATTACCTTATAACGAGTTCCAATCATTTTCATGAATAAAGGGAAAAAATCACTTCCTTTGAATGTTATCATGTGCGCGTACAGAGGAATAATATGTGGGTCTCTACATCTTTGAAGATGGCAGTCTAACGAATCTTTTAGTCAACGAAAGCTCAATTCACGTATAATGGGCAAAGAACGGAGAGCACAGAGGACACCGATGTCGAGGGTTTCATCAATTGTCTCAAGTTTCTTGGTCCGACTCCACATAGGCGAATTTCTATAAACGAAAGTTGGTAGTGCATATCTACGTCCAGACATTCTACGTCGAGTATATGTATACGTTATACATTCTATATGTATAACACATCATCCGTTCTGATAGAACCCCATCCCATCCCCCCTTTCATTGATGGCACCACCAAATACCAATGTGAATTCATTTCGACTGGCTCTGCAGACTGGCATAGAGGATCTCCTAAGACTCCATAGGAACTCTGGTACCTAACTCTTGCTTTGTCCTCCCTTCCTTCTCGGTCTCAGCGTAGTCTCTGCACTGGAAACGTCTTCCGGCGGCAAATCCTTTGATCTTGGTACGCGATATTTGCGAATAATATTGCCGTTCGTTCGATTCGAATCGGCTAAAGCCGATCTTGCATCAGTATCTACCTATCTAGCTTGGTAAATCATTCCAGTACGCAAGCGATTTTACATGCGAATTGAGAATAGTAATGTATACGGGGCTAGTATGCGCGAACGTCGAGGCATATATTGTTGTTGTTGTTGTTATTATTATTATTATTATTATTATCATATAATATATGTATAGGGCTAGACAGCTGAATCGTACTGATAACGACTAGTCATTTCATTTCTATGATACATCCAATATATTTTAGCGAGTTTGGTGTGATCTAATACTCGACTGGATCGAGGTACTGTGACTTACATTTTTTTCAAGCATACTGATACAAGAATAGATTTTTCAGTATTGTCGTTCTACGCAAAAACTAGTTGATAGATGGTATCTAAATTAGGTGCGAGGCCCCACAGGAATATCGAGGACGATAGGATGCCGATTCTCGGCAACATCCCATGAGATTGATAAAGGGGGTGGTACTAGAAAATGTTTCGAAGTTGCTGAAGGGGAAAAAGTTATGGATTGTTACAAAATTAGAAAACTTAACAATATGATTTATTCAAAGACGATTAACATTGGCATCTGGCCACAAAAAACTCATACATGAGAGATGCTGATGGACAATAATAGATAGGAAAAATACATCGCAGAATTCCTTTTCTTAATTCCCAAAGAGGCTATGACGGTGATGATCGAGGCTGGTTCCCTGATTTCAATTTTGTGGTAAAGCGTCATGATGCGGGTGAGTATCGTCGCTCGAATCCCGTCATGGCGGGCTGAGTTCACATTTGAAAACATCGCACTTGGGATTCCGTGATATGTTGAGACTAATCTAGACTGATCTAGCTACTACGATCATTTTTGAAATCACTTTAGCCGATACATTATAGGCATGACCTTTGCCGGTTCGACCAGATCGTCCTTCACGGGACGGGGGCTTGGCCGATGGTTTGTTAGCGACCTTCATAGAACGAAGGTGTTCTTACTTTTTGAGTACTGCCACCTTGTAGCGCTTCAGGCGCAGGCTTGGTCGACTACATAATGTGAATCTCCTCGTGGTAACGTACTATTAGGTGTACAAATTCGTTTTCCGTCTTTTTTTGCATAATGTTGATGTTTGTTTATAAACAAAAATGAACAATTGTCCAACTTTCAAAATAATTTCCATTATTTTATACATATTTCCGTCATTTCTAAGGCAACTGTCAAATGTCGATTCGGAAAAAGGGTGGTTCTTTTCTGAAGATTGAAATTTGCATCCTTAAACCTTCCGAACAAGTTTTTACACGTACTATAAGACAGCATTTTCACCGAAGGTGAAACAAATTTCCTTAACTGCTGCCACATTTTTGTTTAATTGGAATACGAAAAGGAGGCAGTGATTAAAACTTTGCTTTTTGGTGGACATCGCTTTCACTATTGTTTTTTGATGTTATGTTAGGAACACTGTCAACTATTATACCTCACTTCAAAGCTTAAAGATGGCGCTGTAAAGTTACCCTATGGCGGGGATAAAATTTAAATTTAAATAGGTAGCATCATTTATTAAATTTTGGGGTCGAGAATTAATTTGTACACCTAATAGATTTTTAATTAACAAGTTAATTAATAAGTCAACTTATTCCAACGTATTGCCGATTCGATGGCAACGGAATGGTTCAGATATCTTCGGGAACTATTTCTGAGCTCTAAGTCCCGTCATAGGACTCATTGAAGTCGACTAGAGCGTCAGTGGGGAACTTCCTAGGAATTTCACCTTCAACATCACTTCCAGCCACCAGCCAAGTCACCTCTCCAGCACAAGGCTCTTCCGTTCCCTCTCTCTATCTGCAAATATCAATTGTTTTGTACAAGTAATTCTATCGACTTGTTGATGGAAAAACGATTATGTAACAAACAATTTTAATAGAAGAAATGTTAATAAATGAACTGAAAGAAATCATAGGTTTTGAAGTGACTTATCCATGGTACGAGCGTTTCCTTGGACCATTAATCCAATCCTTGTTAGAAAACTAAGACTAATGATTCTTGTGCCGGAACATTAAAAACTGTAATGTCACTGTACATATAAATTCATAAAGACGAGAACGAAGCATATTGTAATTAGATATAGAGATCAATCTGTCATTCTTTACAGAGATACCTAGAGTTTCACATATTCTATTCGATCTATTACGAGTATTACAATTCTACTGATTGTGAGTAAATGATAATTTCTTTTTGTAAGTAGTTCCTATTTACGATATTTTGGAACCTATATACTGCGGGTTCGCCTCAATTATAAATAAAGCGTCATGAAATATTCCGTAAATAGAATTTCTCTACGAAATAGATTTCAGCAATGTTATATATATCCCCTATTAAATTTTCTATGAATACGGGATTACTTCTTAAGACGAATACCTAACCTACGTATGGACAACCGATCGCTATACTGTATGAGAGGGTTCAGAACGTAAGGAGACCTTTTCCTCTAACGGGTGAGTAATTACGAATGTTTCAGAGAGCATCCTTACTCCGAAGGCCTAATGCTTCGTGTGATCTCTGGGTAAATTCCCAGAGCCGGAATTACCCCTATCTAGGCTGGAGTACATATTTAATGAGAGGAGTTCACGGCAGTGCTGAGTTGTTAGAGTGGGACCCTTATCAACCATCCGGTCACCCAAAGCCCACAGACTGACCTTCGATGTCCGTAACTCCTTAGGGAAGTGCATGAGCGTGTCCGGAATCCATGCTTTCAATCTTAGATTAACATTTGTTTTATTTCTAGTTACGTGGCTACTATAGAAAAGCACATTGGCTTAGTAAACATTGTAAATAAGATCACTTGCTAATATCGGTTTCATTTCTGTTTCAGGTAAGTTCAACATTTTCCGAATGGTGTGTGGATTCTAAGGAGGGTCTAAT
Organism: Cephus spinipes; assembly: GCA_963971525.1. Lineage (NCBI taxonomy): Eukaryota > Metazoa > Arthropoda > Insecta > Hymenoptera > Cephidae > Cephus > Cephus spinipes. Next base: position 6,679,118 of record OZ020578.1, on the reverse strand, counting down.
GTCTAATATCTTTGGCGTCTATTTTTCTCTTCGTCTGAAAACCGGAGACTTCGCGTAGGGAAGTAAGGAGTTTGAAAAAGGGGTAAGTGGGGTATGAAAATATAACGAAGCAAAAAATTCGTGCTCACTGTAGGCAACTTAATGTCCACGACTAGAAAACCTCAATTGTGTCGAGGATTGTCGAGGAATGAATGCCAAGTAGATAAATAGGTAGCTGCTACCCTGGTTAAACTGAATTCATCCCAGTGACAGCTGAAAGGATTTTATTTGATAAATGGACAGATATTCCGCGAACAGGGTGGCGCTAATGAAAGGGACATACCACGAAGTGAAAGAGATATAACATGGCATGCGTATTTTAATTAGTGAGCAAAATAAAATAATGTGTCCCAGTTGACATAATAGTTCTGGAATGCTCACAAGCTTATGGGATGCCCATATGTCGCTGTAGCAGACTGAATATTTACTTTTATTTTAATTTTCGAGATAAGATCATGCCAATATAACATAATAAAATTACTCCTTTTATTTTTTTCCTCAAATATGTTATCTACACATTACAGAAATGCCCACCTTTGTCTGTTCTGCTCATCATTATAATCATGCATCTCTATACGATTTCATGATTATTCCACCTGAAAGTTTTTTTTCACTTCCATAGGTTCTCTCATTTTCACAGTACATGAACGTATCAACCTCTACTTTTAATTTATGCATACGAAATTATCAATTCGTTAGCTTTAATGGGTAGTGTGTTCGTTGTACGTGCACAAGGGTAGGTATATATGGTAGATACCATGCCGGCTATTGGACCATTGGAAGTTGCGTAATACTCCGGCTTTCCCCGTTTCCCATGGGATGGGATCCTGCGAGTCTTGTCCTACATATACTGAACAGAGAAGCTCTCCGATCAACTCAAAATAATTGGATTAATTCAAACACTCAGGTTTCTTCAACCCAGTTGCTGTTCCCCTTCGTATTTTCTATATATCTATAAATTTGCACACGAATTGACGTATTTTAGCAATTTTTCATCACGCGCAGCATTTAACTTTGTATCTGTTTTTTTCTTCTTTTTCCCTATATGTATCGCGGAGAACATCATTTTTGCCGTCTGTGGAGTCTAACTAATACGAACATATTATGGAAACTTTCGCATACCGTGTAAAATGTAATAAATATTTTCATAAAAGCTCATGTAGTTCAAGAGGACAAAGAAAAATACAACGATGTATTTTCTTTCTGCATGGAAATGAAAAGTATGAGATCCAGGGAAGATACCTGGAAAAGAGTATAGAAACAATTTCTGAGACCAATTAGGGATCGATCAGAAACCATACTTGTTTTTCGACGATCCTCGAATTAGTCTTATACTTTACTAATTGATCTAAAACAATTTCTCATACTCGCGAAATAATATATTGTGTGACAAGAGAAGAATAAAGACGATTTTAGACTAGGGTAAACCGAGAAAGCGGACATCACTCGAAGTTTGAAATCGCGTTTTATTCCGTGTCACAGGCTATATTTTTCATATTATCTGCATTGAAATTGGGAGTTTTAATGTCTGGAGCCAGTCGAAACGGGAAGCTTACAATAAACAAATGCGATTCTGACAGGGATGAAATGAAGTCAGCAACTAATTTAGCGGGCAAAAAAATCCGGATTTCTGCCCGCTAAATCGCAACGGTCTGAAATTGGCTCGTTTCGATTGGCTAAACAGGCATTGAAACTCGCTGTTTCAATGCAAATATGAAAAAATCAGTCCTAGTTTGTTTCCGGTTTAGGGCTATGATAACCGTACGTGCGTGCAAGGTGAATAGCAGACTTCCGGCTCAGCCTTCCTTAACTAAGAGAACGTTTGCAGCTCAGCTCGTTCTTTTCCCGGCACGAGCAGGTGCGCATTCAGATTTACGGTTACTGCCAAATTTACTCATCCCACATTTCCGGTTATATTTTACATTTTTTCATCCCTCTGTTACTCTTTCTTTTAGTCTTCTTATTCTTACTCTCTTCCAGTATCCAACGGTAACGCCTCGCATATTAGAAGCTCACCTTCACGTTTACGAGCCTCGGTCGGATTAATTTCATAAATTCGCGAGATTTCCTCGCCTCGAAAACACACACACACGCACACGCAGACATATATTCCACAGGAACACATCGTACTAAAATTCAACATCCACGTGCGTGTGAGCACATAGACACATATGAAAGTTTATAAGGTAAATAACTGTATTTAGAATGTCGTAACGTGAAAAAATCTTTAATGAAACCACCCGAATAGGTGTTATACAAGAAATGAATCCATTAGTGTATTTTATATCGTTCTTTTTGTGCGGACGAAATGAGAAGCTTTGTATTATACGCGACTGTATAAGAAATTGTACGGTGAACGAAAAAGAAAAAAAATAGGAAAGAAAAATACGGAAGAATGGAATAGGTGAGAAATATAGAAAAATGTGGAAAAGAAAAAGAAAAGAAATACTGTTAAAACGATCGTAAAACGTTTTACGAGAGTGTCGAGAACAAGAGAAAGGAATAAAGAGTTTCTTTCATCGGTTAGATATATTGAAAGGAAAGAAAACTGCGGAACACAGAAACAGAATGATAGGGTCGTGTCTGATCAAGAATTCCAGACTCGTAAAATTCACTTTACGCCTTTTGTGACTAACCAAAGCCGAACGACACTACCAGGGTGAACGTTTGGCACTGCTTGCGACTTTCTCGATTGGCAATCGACTTTCTTTTGCAATAGTAACGTGAAGGTTCTCTGAAGGAAAATAATGTTAGTACTATTTAGGGTAGGTAGGGTATGCAGTGGTTATAGGTAGTTACCTAGGCAGGGCGGACAGTGTGACAAATGACGTGGCGGAACGAGATACTAATTCATGGAGGAAACAGTGCGGACCTCCGTGAAATATGCCATAAAATGGGGTGGAGCTCGTATCTACAAAATATGGGTCTGATCCAGTCTTTTGGTGTACATTGACAAATAGGGGTAAGAAATCGAAGATCCCTCTGAGAATAATACCATACCAATATTGCCACCACTGCCAGGTTTATTGAGAATCCACAAATTATAAATGATTGGTGTGCAAGGGATAGGAGTTCTGAAGTGCCATGGTAAGGTACCGATTTATACAGAAAATTCTATGGGGACTTGAAATAATGTATGGCACAAAATCCCTATGGTTTTGTTATTCGTCTTTTTTATTATTCCTCGTATGAAATCGTGCGTATTCTATAGATATAACAAAGGCATTTAAGACGTTCCGATCACTTGGAACACTTCCAAGATACGGATCTGAATTTTGCGTATGTTCTGGGAAGGTAATTAAAGGTCGTGCATCTAAAATTTCAAAATTATTTATGCCGCCTAGTTTACGAGATATACGGAATGAAAATAGCTAAAGGTGTACTATACAGATATAATTGCTACATTAAAAGAGCAATATTTTTGTCAAGATATCTCAGCTTCTAAGAGGTAAAAGTGTATGAAATATCTAGGAGACACTTTTTTTACATCGAACATTACTACGACGATTGTTGTGTTGAGAATTTTGGAATTTGAGATAAAAACATTTCATACGATGGGTCTCTGTCCTTCCGCTTATCTCAAAAATAATACCTTGCGTAAAACATATTTTTGCAATATACGATATACATGGTATTCACCGAATTAGGAATACTATTATTATGATGCTAGGGGTACCTTATTAAATGATGGAAGAACTATGGAGAATATAAGCTACACTGACTTTTCGATTATTGGGATACTTTTATTAGATGCTGCATTAAGTATTGACATAACATATGAATGATAATAATCAAAGGGAGTACGTAATTTATTATAATGGAGAAAACAACGTAAACAAATATAAAATAGGTATGGCGCGCAATTCATATCCATAGAATATGAAGACTGTCAATTATTGAAATTATTCTGTCCATAAAAGGGAAATGGAACTTACCTTGTTTTATGCCTGAGTACAACACATGGACGAGAAATGGAAGCAAGGAAACTTTGCATCCAAAAATTTTATTGTAGAAAGAAAACACTGTCACTGAATTGATTGAACCAACTTGAAGCTTTCCAATGGAAAGATTTTCCCTGCGGATCTCAATTTTTGAAACATTATTTAGAAATCATATAAGATAGAAGTGATTATCGATAGTGACAGTCTACAGACGTGTCATGGCGCTACGACAATACCTTTGCCATTCCTTATCCAACACTTATCACACTGTTGCACCTAACTGCCAATGATAACAGAAAAAAAACACACAAAGAAAGTTTTATACGTGTCAACTTTACATCATAACACTGTAACTCGTTGAGATTTTCGGATGCGAACATGGGGAGCTGTCAACACGCCGATTTGCCCCGCTTAAAACTTCAGCTTTTCGCCACGGCGAGCGCTAGTAGTAGCACAGCTATTTCCAACGTGCTATCTTTAATTGGGCGGTCTTTTTTACATATTAATTCCACATTACAACTACGTTTTCTCAATCACAATGTCGAGTCTATAACATTCAAGGCAGATTTTAAGTGCTTTAGGGAAAAGTGTATAAGGAATTTTTTCACTTCAACATAACCAGCTGTTGAGCATCGCTAAGGCTTGACGTCACATAAGCGTGCAAAAGTATATTCGCGTGTTTTCACGGTTTGCCACAACGCTTGGCAGCACCGTCAATTCGGACTATGGCCATCAGTTCCATTTCCCTTTAATTTCCTTCTGGCGAACTGATCGGTTTTGTGTACTGGGTCAGGCTGATTAGTGAGAATTCATATGTCAAAATCGTAAACTTATCGTGCCGCTTTAGATATAAATAAGCTTAATTTTTCTCACTCCCGATAGGCACTTTCTCCTTGTACTCTTTATGTACATCTTATCCTAGGTTTTATTTATTTTTCTTGAGATGCAGACAGCTGCGGAATGCAGAAGCGCCCTGCTCTATTTCTCTCACGGAGAATTGAGTTGAGAAAGTAGAGTTTGAAGAGTGTCCAGTTAGTCGATACAGCTAAAGTGACCCAATGCACCTTCGATCACATCTCTATAGGTAATACAGGATACTGTAATCCTAACCTAGCTAAGTGATAGCAATAATCACCGCCAATCAGTTGTATAGCTTTTTGGCGTATGTGTGCAGAATTCGAGATAGTCAAGGATCACAATGACAACATCTACTGAGTTCCAAAGAAAGTTCGGATTCTAGTTTCGTAATTCCAAAATAGTTCCAGAGACGCAGTCCTCTGGCCACTTGGTCTCATTGGACTGGATGACGATTCCGTAGAAGCAAACAAATGTCGGAGTGAATTTCAATCATTCTATTGAATGATAGCATTCGGCGTTTAATTTATTATGTGCGTATACACTTCCAATATCTAATCAACTAATCATGTATTGATGTGCACGTACATTCTATTAGCGCCAGCAACTTTGTTACACAAATTTTCTGCTGAACTTTTTTCTTCACGTACACTGAAATATATGCTTAAATATGTGATCTGTGGGCATACGAATAGCAAGACAGCGCAGTGCTGCTCAACTGCAAATGTCCAAAAAGGTAAATGAGTTACCGTTTTATCTTCGGTTATTTAGCACTTTTTTTTCTCGCTGTGCGACTATACTGTATCCTACCGTTAATTCATTTCGGTTTATATTCCCGTTTCATGTACGTTACAATAAGAAAGGGTTAGTTTTTAAATATATGTAACTATAATTTGAAATTGATTTAATTTATATTTTAACGACCTTCTATATTCTAAAGTTTTCTAATTGTTTTTCTATCTGCATGTTGTCCACATGCTGGCTATAAACACAGTTTACTCCACTAAGGTCATCCGCCCTTGTTTATTAATATTGCTTATCAATATTGTTTATTAATAAATGTATTGATAAATTAAATAATTTTTAATGGAGATACTTGTTATTTTTATTATTATTATTCATAATAAACTTCGATTTGAATAGTCCAGAGAATATTAAGAATCTCTGGATCGACATTCTTTATTAACTTGGATCAGCAATCCTGCTATGAAAGGTCTGAGGAATTTTCAAATTATTCAGAATTTAATTATTCTGTTCCTTCTAAAGCCTCACGTATGAGTGCTTAAGGGAATTTTTAGGATTTCAGGAGTTCCTTCAGATGTGGGTCTGTATATGAAATGAAGTTTTTCTTCCCCTGATATAAAGTTTAGATTTCTTTTAACTTTCTTTTTGTAAAGTAGACTAAAATTTTCACTAGCCAGAATTTTATGAAGGTTACTGTATATTTCATTTCATATACGGTATATAGTATTAATTAGCTTATAAGTACTACGTTAATGAAATAAATGAATATAAAAATTCGATTAAATTCAAATTTATATTTATTATAAATTGGCAGTTATGGGGTCACAGACGATTTGCATTTTTGAACGAAAGTGAAGAAAGAGCGATCTAGCAATTGAAGCTGTAATGGATGACACTTTTTCGATGGGATGACAAAAGCGAGGATTGCCTATAGGCCTGCCCTACCATTCAACACGATGGGGGTCGCGAAAAAGATTTCAACCTTTAGAAGGGAAGGAGTCGACTGTCCGACCACTCTCGAATATTGATTGATATCACGACTATCCTCTGGCAGCCCTTTCGCGCATAAAAGTGAAACCCTCTTTAGTTAAACTGCTCGTCGTCGTTCTTCTTGTCGGCCCGGAGCAAAATCACAAGCTTCTTAAGGACCAATGGAGGTACGAAGGAGATGAAAGAAGGAGAACAAAATATAAACAAATAAAAAAAGGAAGTCTATAAATACCAAGAGAAGGGAAATACAGAGAAAAATATATAAATCAGTAATTCCAATTTTGCTTTAATCGAATTTACAAAAACTTATTTTTTATCCCGAAAGCAAATCGTGATCCTCACTGAATTTTTTTTTCTAACAAACATGCAAACCTATAAATCGGATGGACCAATTGACAAAAGATAAAAGAAGGTATAAAAAATATTCAAAATGCCAGTTTGTCACGTGCTGGGCACTTGAAAACTCAAAAGGGAAAAAAAAGAAAACATTACTCTAAGATAAGTTCAGAAAGATGAAAACAATTTCAACGACTAGATAGGGTTACCTTACAAGAATTTTAGTTTGAAATCCGGAAGATAAAAATGTTTGAAAAATGTACAGAAGGGATCCGAATGACAGTCCTCAATCCTTTATCTTTTTCTCTTTGTTTTTTCTCTTCCTACTTTTTCTTGCGCCGAAGGATAATGTGGATCCTGATGCCCGGGGCTATCGGTTATTAGAATACCGTATTTGAAATCGAGTCACGCTCTCGTTCTGCGAGATACATATTTATATCCGCGTGCCAGTCCGAGCCAATCACAAAGCTCAATCTGTACGTAGAAAAACATCCTGGGGACTATTTTTTTTTTGTTAGATAGACTGGTATTAAACGCTTGGAACATAAATGCACCTGTCTCACTCACAGAACTGCCTTCCAGGCATCTACGAAACGAATATTCGTACAGGTCAGGTTAGGTTAGGCTGTACCTAACTTCACGATATCTAAATCCTACCATCAAATATAGATGACAAGAACGATACCTGCCACGGGCAGTATCTTCCATGTGGGTGTGAGTATATATTACATACATATAATATAATGTTCGAGCAGAGTGCATGAGCTACATATAGGTATTGTCAGAAGCACATATATTATAGTACGTGTCTGTATACCGTAAGAGACACTTGAATGCTAGTCGATTCTGTCGAATTGTATGCCTTGGGCGGCTTTTCAGAATGAGATGCTTCTTATTCCAGAATTCATATTATATTATGGAGTCGATTGGTTATCTGCAAAGAATTTTCTGGGGCATGTCTCTAGGTTCTTTAAGTTACTTTAAGTACACGATTTTTTATAAAGTAAGCTATTGGCGTTTTTTAGTTTTGATAATTTTCAAAATTTGGTTATTTTTGTTACATGTATAGTTTTATTTTGAAGGGCTATGTGTGGCTATATATTTATGGCTCAAAACATAAGTGGATCTCTTGCATGTTACGTTGTGTTATGTAAAGCTGGATTTATTTTTAGGATATACATTAGATATTTTTCCATTTTATTTTTCACCTCGTGTTATCAGGACGATGGATTGTCGATTCCCGTTCTAATTTTCCACGAGAAAAGACCGAGAACCAATCCTGCCTCTTCGACGAAGCTTCACTCGTTCCATAGGTTCCTGTACCTATAGTCAGGTGTAGACATAGTATGTGTGTAGAAGGAAAAGTCGCCAATTCTGTGATATTTCGAATTCTCAGATACCTATTTGTGGATCTGTTTATAATCGATATACTGAAACTAGTGATTTTATATCGATTTCTTAATTCTCAAAAAATTTATGGCAAAATCTATTGCGTGTCTTGCATCGTCACTCGATATTAAATTGATCATAAATAAATAAGTGTTTAAGTTGAAGCGCACGGTTTTCGGGACATTGTCCTTTTTTTTAAGAATATTTCGATGATACTAATTGTATCATAAGTTTTAAGGACATGCATCAACTGAATTGAAATAATGATAGAAAATCGTGAATACCTGTACAGCTGTGAAAGCGACGTTGAATCCCTTGTAATTCACAAGTTCAGTTTGACAGTTTTAAAATTCGCGAAATTAATTATTTTGAAATGGTAAACGCGCTGCATTGTTTCAGCCGTTATGCCTCGCGGCAAATTCGTTTGTCTAGATAGTTATAAATGTAGGACTGCCTACATGTAGTACGTATATTGATATATTATACTCTTTACTTTGATAATATAAATGCCATTTATACGTATCATCCAGGGACTAGATTATACTATGTTGATTTGCAAATTAAATGACTGTGTTGAATCCGAAACATTTTAATGTAAATTTGAAATTCATACGCGGAGGATATAGCGATTCTACAATTTTATATTTTGTTTCGATATTCTAGAAAAACGTTTTACGTAACACATTCTCTCCGCCGCGAATCGTGTCATTCAATTTGTAGCAAATATTGGATATCGTTATGTTTAATTGGTGTGAAAAGTTTTCATCGTGAGTAAATATTATTACACCTTTTGATTTTCTAACGATCAGAGAAAAAATTACTTTTTCGTTGGTACGTCAACATAATGATGATATAGTAATTTCTATCTAAAAAGTGTATAAGAAATGTAACATCTGTAAGAACGGTATTCCTTTATGAGTAAAATTAGATTGTTGTTTACAGTTGGTAAATTTGGTCAGATCTTATTCTTGTCTAACTCGAAGTTCAAAATTTTACCACGTTGAAATTATCCACGGTTTCAATTGAAATAGATCACATTTACGAATTGGTAATTTGAATTCGTATAATGACATGATGGTTTTTCTGATTATTATACAAAATTAATGGAACACAAAGGTTGGCACATTTCATCCGAGGTGGCAAGATCTGCCATAAACGTGGATTCCTTATTGATACAACTCGAATTTATTAATCTTCGATCCCACCTTTTTGTTCCTCGTCAATATCCGCTGTCGTTCTGTTATCAATATTTCTTTGGATTCACATACATACTTATGGGAATTCGTTTGGTGGTTAAAGAAAAAAGAATCATGCTGATTGGTAGGAAAAGACACGGAGAAAATTATTTGATCAAAGAGGTAAGCAGTTAGGTACAGGTAGATGTTCTTTATTGAATCTACACTCCTCAAATGAAATTATCAGTACGTTAATAAGCATATTGAATGAAAACATAAATAAAAATTCGTATTACAGAATGACCTGAATTCTCCATTTAAATCGTGTAAAATGTGTGTGAATTTGCCATGAAAATGAGAAAAGCATATCCTGAAAAGGGAAGAAGTGCAGCAACGAGTGTTTTATTTTTATTAGAGAAGTGGAAATGCATTACGCACACCGTGAGGTCAGTTGTCTGGGACTCCTCCACGGATGGCCCCACCCACTAAAACCACTTTCCCTTCACGTCAACCCATGGCCCCGGAAACCGCCTTCGCGTTACTTCAGGACATGGAGGGGGGAAGAACGAGTGTAGAAGGGATTCAAAAGTTATAACTACAAGTCCTCGAGGCGCTGAAGGGTGGGAAAATTCAAATGGCCTCTCTGACCTCATAATTATCATGAACAAGAACTACAACAAGACTTCTTGCAATTATCAAGAAGAACAAATTTCAATAGTTACGTCACTTAAGGTCACAATTCGTTCTTGACGTAGAAGATAAATGAGTACGAAAACCTTTGATTTTCCCATACAAAACTTAATGCAATCGGCATGCCTTAAGGCACGCTCAACTAATTCAACCATGGCTCAACGTTCATTTTTCTCCGTTAAAATTGGCTAGGTCTAATAGAGCCGTTGGTAATGTCGGCCAGTTAATAATTCCCAGACACGGGTATATAGAAACAAGCATACCTATTAAGATCCAGAAGAGAAACTAGCCTGCACGTTGTTTAAGACCGGTAGATATAGAAACCTGAGGATTCGCGAAGGGCCGGCACGTTCTGGAATCGCGTGAGGCGCCTCAGAAATGAATTAAGTTCGGAACTTTGCATGGCTCCCCTATGCCACGACGGTGGCGCCCTCGCCATCCTGAGGTTTCACGTCGATGTCCTCCTTGAGTTACCCCATACCTTTCAACCTGTAAAATATTCTAGCCACGAGTTCACAGGAGCAACCACCTTCTACACCAGGTAAAATACTCTATACTATTATAGTATAGTGTGGTGAAGTGTAGTACAGTATAGTGCACAGTATTCTAGTACATTTTACTATATACAATCATACACCACTGCAGTGTCCAGCCAGGAGGAACAGGAACTACCGTATCGCCACGTTCCTCGCTACTGTGCAACCATGTCAACTTCAACTCCCATGTTGACGTATTATTAAAACGGATGTTATCGCGAGTACTCTCTAGAGTACACGTCACTTAGCGTAGAAACCGTTGCGAGTATTACATCTGCCTTGTAGGTATAATGTTTCTTGGATAAACCCTAATCTTTCGTATCTAACAATGCCTAAATATATGTTTCCCCGAGTTATTTTAAATGACTCTTGCGCTGCGCGTCAAAGCATGACACATGTAAAACGTAATTGAAAACTCTTTTTCATGATGTTCTAGGCCGTAGAGTTATTGTAGGATCCCCTGGTTCGGTAGTGTCCAATAGCACTACCAATAGTTATGCAGAGACGAAAAAAATTCATTTCTACTATATCTGTACCAAACGTTCAAGACCCAACATTGTGGACCAGGAAGCGAAAGTGCAATCATCCAAGAACATGCAATTATTAGGTATAGAAGTCTTAGAAATAGACGGACCGTGAAGAAGATTGAGTATCGATGGCCACGGCCTGTGCACTTTGCGTCTAGTTGTGAATTCAAGTATTACTACTTCCTGATACATATTGTTCAGTTCCTGTGGAGCCCTTTTTTCGCTATTCGTCTACAGTTTTGTGAAATAGTGTGGCAAGTGCTGCATCACGATCGCTAACGGCCACGACGATGTGGCCATGACACCTCGACCATCCTGTCAGTACCCATATTTACTTCTATTTTAATAATTTTCAAGCGAACGATCGAGAAATCGGTCTCCTCAGGGACTGAGATTTCATTCGAGGACTTTGATTGTATCAAATACATTTAGCGACGGTTCCTTCTATGCTTTGATTTGGATACGAAATTTTCTCGCTTCGAATACTTGATCATGTGAATTACCCATACGTAGAAAAAGCACTATGGTTCCCTCTCAATGTTCGATAAACGTTCTTCTTCATTTATGCTTTAATATTGTAAATCATGGCATGCAGAATTGATTGAGGACGTGTTGAAATTATCCGCATGATCAGAGGAAGAGCTATTCGGTTTCGAATATAGCCTCTAAAAATATACCGTTGGAATTAGCTTGAGGCTGGAGGATGATTACAGCATAGTCTCCGAAAAGGTGAAGTAAAACTATTCCCGAAAATAAATGCTTCTGGAGTCTCTTGAAAGTTTCTCCATTGGTTTACCGTCTGGCAAGGGGTAGGAATAAAAATGAGGGTAGTTAAAGGGGCGGCTCTTTTTCATTTTGATTCCCGACGCCACAGTGGAATTGCATTTGTCACGGGCCCTTTGCCTGGAATAAGAGGATCTTTGAGGGTAGGTAATCGTCTTTGAATCAGATATTATGTTAATCGTTTTCTCACCCCATCAAACGGTAGCATCCCCAATTTTTCTTATCGCTTTTCAGGCTTCTTGTAGGATCCGTCGGAATAGGCTCTCTTTAGAAATTCCTGCAATTTCTCTGCTTCTAAATACACATGTAACTATAGCTACAGATATGCGCCGCCTATATTTTCCATATATGCGCACTAAGCCATTCAAAGACTGCATAGTCTTACTTAACGACTGCGTTATTTATAGAGCGCGGATACATAGAGCGACGTTTACGTATCGATTTGCTTAACGTCCATTCAAATTATCATGTGCCTCTTCTTGTATTATATTCTACAGGATAATCATAAGGTAACTTTCATATTTAAAACTTAGAAATGAAAGATATTTTAATTCTATAACTTCTAAACAGTTATAGAATTTTCAAATAGGAAAGTTACTTTATGACCTACCTGTATTACTTTCCAATTTTGTTTCCTTCAACATTTATCCCTATTACACGGAAATTGCTTGTTTAAATTCTTTTCCTGCTCTACAGTACAATTTTAACTTTTACTCCGCATACCTATTTTTTAATATTGACTGTGAATTCAGATATTCGCTGTGGTATAATAATAATATTAGTATCTAGTCGACGTTTCACACCTATGTGCAAATATTGTGTGAAACTGAGAGTACAGAGCAATGCCTTTGTCATACGTAATTGGATTAAACTATTGGCGAAGTTCCGACGCAGAAGGATTTCTCTTATCAACAGCAATTAAGTGTAGAAATTGGAGTAAGTGAGCTTTAGAAAAATCGAATTAAGGATTTATTTCAGTTATGTCAAAATCATAGAAAAATTCTGAAATTTGGAGAGATCGTAGCTCTGATCATCCCGAAAACACTTGTGAAGTTTCTATTCGATGAACTGACAATAACAAACCTATAATACCGACTGAGTCGTTACTTATTAAATTAATTAATCCAATTACCATTCATGTCATTAGTCGCGATACTCCCCCACCTTTCACGGGCGATTATTGCCAAATTTTGCATTTTCTCGGCTCATTCGTTCGTCGGCCGTCAGAGAGTGGAAAGCTAAAGGCGGATACATCTCTGAAGTACGGAACTCGACAATACACAAGGTATTTCTCTCTTGAAGAGACAGTTGGTACAGCGACCCACATTCCCGTTATTTCATACATATATATTCGTATTCTTATTATTCAATAAACGAACAAGGACCCTTGGTGACAGCCTATAAAATATTCGATTGACATTATTATGAAACCGTTGGCTTATCATCCATCGACTGAAACCGAAATAGGATCCCCGGTATTGGTGATGCTATATTTACCGTATACAAAAACCGTTTGTTGACGATTCCTGGAGGACGAAAGCATTGCTTACCTGAAAATGACGAGAGATTCAGTGTGGCCGAAGTAACACGTGGATCACGGATATGCGTGATATTTTTTTGTATGTATATTTTTTTCAAAATGAGCATAAATGTAATAGTGTGATTTCTCGTTCTTGATTGAATTTTATATTGAACTTAAGGTTTGGACAATGGCAAATTTTTTTAGAATAAATTCTAACACGATGTATTCTCAAGCTGTTATTATTTAATGGCTAGGAAATAAATGAAAACATTGAAATGTGAACGATAAAGGCGAAGAAATAAATATAAGAAAATTCTGTACAAAATTTGGAAAAATGAAAAAATTTGCCTACTCTGGAGTTTTGTATCCATTTGACTGCTGAGACGTGGTAGTGTTGCACTGCATATAGCATGGCATACTATTCGATTTTCGCTATCATTGAAAAACCCGTCTACTATTTCTGAGCAAAGGCTTATCGGAAAATTGTACGTACAGATTATTATGAATAGTATTTTTATTTTGACACTAATCTTTCCTTATAATGATATTTATTATACGTCGGTGTTTCACGTACTCGTACACTCTAAAATTTTCAGTTCATTGTAAAAGTCACGATGGGCGAAAAATACCGAATCTTAGGTAAAAGTTATTCTTTGGAAGTCATAAATATTTCTAATTATGTAAAAATTATGAATAAAAATGCCAAAAAGCATTTTATAAGGTGTAATAACATTGTTTTAATAATATTCTATTTTCACTAATTTTTTTAACATTTACAATATTGTTATAATCAAGATTTTTCAAATTAGCATACTTCTGGCTGGGATTGTATACCTAAAGCATCCCTAATTTAGTATGCTTATATTATCCTTAACACTAAACATATCGACAATTTTTTATAAACGTGTTTTTGGCTTTAAAACGGTCAAATGACCGGTCGATGTTACGTTTAATGTTAATATTAGTATAATAATATTGTGGAACCCGAACAAGTAAAAGAATTTCAACCAAACTTGTCCCCTGTTACCATTATCTTGTCTCATTACATAAATTACCCTTCGAAGACTCTACCTTACTAACTCTTCCTTAATCAGTTGCTTAGTTAATTGCGCTTTAATACCTTCACAGATAAGGAGCCAATTGTAATTTCTAAAAATGCACAGGACGGTAAGATTCTGCGCGTCGCGGCCCCGGCACATTACAGACTCAGTACAATCCTAGAATAGATCTGACATAGGTAGTCCTAGTGCGAAGCGAGTCCTGTTTAGCCGTTGGTAGGCGTCAGCAGCAAAGTCCTCGGATTAGCGTGATAGGATCCTGGATGTCGCAATGACGCTCCATGGGTTGTGTGCTCCTGCGCCTAACTCTGGGGCCTATGCAAATTGCCTTTCCAAACCCGCATTAACGGATTTAAAAGCGATATACGCTTTACAACGTGGGATCGCGAACTCCCACCTTGCCTGCGTCCCCGCCTGCCTGGCTGGAAGGCTTGCTGTCTCGAGCGACTATGTATTAGGATTCATCGCTCAACTTAGCGTATCTAATTTATATAGGTTAGGATGTGCGCGAAAACGCGTATATTAAACTGTCCTAATCCGGTTGGGTGAGTTGCTCTGCATCTCGGCTTTACCCTAACTAACAATAAGTAATAATTAATATCATTCGTATAAATTTATATCGATAATAATTAAGTTGTATTAAAATTTTACTTCTATGCCTTCAATGTAATATACATCAGTATTAATCTCGTTCGATAGAAGATGAAGGAAGTCTGCTTGAAGTTGATAATTTTAAGTAATATCAAGTAGAAGTGGAAAAAAAGCTAATTTTGGACTAAGTGGGTATCTCAAATGAAAAATCGACGTTTTCTCCAAGTTCTTTAACGACTCCCTACGGATATGGGGGATCTCGGGAATATTCTGGAATACTCGAATTTTTTACTGATGACGACGAATGAATTAAAGATAACGAGCCGAGTGTCACCGCCGCTTTGGGAATAAAATTTTGGCCATGTCTACTGCATGGTAATGCATGTATTTATGCAGTACCCAGGTACATGCATGTATCTCGCGCTGGTGAGGCACCCATTTTAAACTACTACATGCTCTCAAACTTCAATGCTGGTTACATTTCCCCCTATACATAATACATATGTGAAAAAGACTACTATATACGACATTTAAGTCGTAAAGTATAAGCTTCAACACATTTTTGCGAAAATATTTTTCTACCTACTCTCCGCACAGCACAATATTGTATAATGTTCGAGAATGTTTTTTTTTCTATAGCTAAAATATCCAATTCTATTCAGTGTAAGGTTGATGTACATGTATAAAGATTACGAAGTGCCTGAATGAACTAGCTTCTTTTTTTAACCTTTAAAATAGTTTGCTATTGGGAAAGAGAGTATCCTATATCATACCTGGCTGAGAATGCCAGTATTAAGCTATTTGCATCATGAACCTTATTTAAGGTTCTGTTCGCAGCCATCAGCGCCGTTCAGCCGACGACTGGCCCGTATCACCGCGCGCGGTCGATCGAGTCACAGGCTTGTGGAATATTCCGCGTTTGGTAATATAAGTCAGTCACGGCGCGCGGAATATTCCGCGTTTGGATGCAAATGGGTTAAACAAGATAGCTGGCCGAAACGCACAATGTAGAACGCAAAGCGTATTAAATAATGGAACCATGTGAAAACTAAGCGTGCAGTGATCAGCGGTAATTTGTTCGATAGTATAAATTTTTATAATGGAATTTTCTTTATTGCATCGCAAAGGAAAGGCAGGTGGAAAGCGGTGTGTGTACAGGGCTGTAAGTCAAGAACGAGCATACAAATTCGAGTTGTCATACGATTTCTCGGCCCAATAAATCGCCATGTAGTATCATCCTCGAATCATCGTCTATCTCAAATTCACAAATCGAGTCTATTCGTAATGTCCGCATGTTCGAATGGAAATTCGCTGTTCCGACAGTGATACTTGTTTACGCGATGCTAACGCCACTCTACGTGCCGTGGTAATTTATTTTCCCAATACGAAGGGCCCTTTCCATTGATGATGACGAGTTTTTCCCATCTCGTTTCGTTATAATTAATTTCTTTGCTAGCTTATTACAGGGAATGCGAAGGACGAGGAATTTTCGAAAAGTTAAGAGTTCTGATCGAACCCGAGATCCGGTATGACAGGTCCTGTTTATTTATTTTTCCATAATTCCTAGGAGATGTCTTCTGCACCTAAACTTTTATACATATAATATTAGTCAAACGTCTTACAAAATACTGTGCGATAGTAATTAGCTATATATGTATAATCGTTGTCACGGTGATTCTTCAGTAATAACGAAAAAGACAAAGAGGATAAGGTTGTTGAGTAAAGCGCATATTCCTAAGATAACGGAAAGTGCGTAATGTTAAGACAGAAGGAACATTCCAATGAGCAGGGTACAGAGGGCGATTCGAGATTGTTATGGGGATGATGAAAATATATGTCTACACGTTTTAGGAACAGCTAGGTGATAAGAGCTTCTTTTGCTGATGATATGACTGCTGGTTGATGGGCTCATCTGTTTACATTGTTTTATACATTTTATAGTAATGTTGCTTGCGCAGGCGTTGCCTTTAATTCGCACGATATGGAATGTTTCATGATTTTCGTTCCGAGGGAGGAACCTCGAGCGTCTGGTGATGGATTCCGGTGAGTTTTTTTGAATTCGGACTAACAATCTTCTATGTCCTGGTGCTTACCTTGTGTAAATTGTTGGTCAATTATATTTCCAATAAATATACAATACAGTTACATCAGAACAAAAATATGATTTCAGGAAAGACCCTTTGATACAAGTTTCAATGTAAAAGTATAATTTGGTACTTGGTACTATATTTATTGCGAATAGAATATACTTGATCACGGTTAATCATTTGTTAACTTAAAAGTTTAGAAAACATTATCTACCACGTTTACAATTATATTTATTTACTGGAGGTATGTATAATCAAGAGAAATGGTTGACCAACATGGAACAACGGCAGTGATGACTGCATCCGGAATTCCGTTGGCTTCACGCCGCTCTCCAGATAAATTCAATTAGACTGTTTACTCGTCGGCCGTCAACAGGCTTATGCCCTTTGCTATGTCGAATGCCAATAATTATTCTGAGACTAACCGTAAGGAAGACCATTGCGAATTCCCTCCAAGAACCGTGTAACTCGATCAGGTGGTTGGTAATTCGTTTAGAGGTGCAGCCAACTTCACGGACTGCTACTGGAGGAGGTTTGGTACAAGTATAACACTGTATCTATTCACTCTGCAGTTTTGACAATTTTTCAAAGAAATTTCGTGACGTTCCTTCTAGCCCGAAATTACTACGGTTTGATGGTTCGTTAAAGTGAAATTCATAATATTTTTTAATAAATGGCTTAATAAACACTGCGGTATATAGAAGTGACACCGAAGCTGAAAATTCTGAAAAATTAATGATATTTCGAAATACCCATATTTAAGATTTCACACTTTTCTTTTTCAAAAGTTTATAACCTACAAATTTACGTTCTTACGCTTGTAAAGTGATTACAATCTAAATGAATAAATTTAACTTTATTAAAATGATTAGGTAAATATTTTTCTTGAATCCTATAAAATGTATACGCTTCTTTCCAGCTTCATCCTCAACTCGTGAAGAAGGTGTAAACGTTAAAGACTACTCCGCAGTGCAAATGCAATTTGAAGTAAATATTTCTCTATAAGATATAAATTCTTGTATATATACAATACATATACAATATGCAAATCTTCTTGTACCGCTTCGATCGTTCCATGCAATATTCTTTATGGGCTGTTATTCACTTTGTCATTCTGTACACGGACGTAAGGCCATAGAGTTGAGAAAGTTTGTAGAAGGTAATCAAGGTAGAGGAATAGTTACGTAGCCACGCATTATAGACATGTAAGAGATACAGAAGATATAATGTAGAAAGACAGAGTCTCGTAAGGGTTGCGAGGGTTCTGTTATTACCATCTTAATAAACCTTAGTAATTAGTAGTATTATTGCACCCGGCAGAATCGCACGCACTTCGTCTAATCCGCATCTAAGAAGGTCACATGGTCTAGGTTTTGTTGCTGGTTAGTTTGTAATCTGTCATTGTGGCGGCCATTGTTCTACCGGTTCCG
Organism: Cephus spinipes; assembly: GCA_963971525.1. Taxonomy (NCBI): domain Eukaryota; kingdom Metazoa; phylum Arthropoda; class Insecta; order Hymenoptera; family Cephidae; genus Cephus; species Cephus spinipes. The sequence goes on along the minus strand of OZ020578.1, from coordinate 6,660,425 downwards.
TTAGTGGAAGCAAAGTGCTCGGGAACCCGTGGAATTACGTTCCGTTATTATGCAATGAAAGGGTGGATACGTCTGAAGTTTGAGGTGCGTAACTCCTAAAGCCACCCTTCCTAACGCCCTCACGTTTTCTCCTTTCCCACGATTCCCGTACTGGTTAATACGCATCTAATCATTCCCATCAACTGGAGAATCGCTTATCTTCAATTCACTGTCTCTCATTCATATAACGAATATCTATACTAATTTCACCTCTTATAATATCTCTCAAAAATATTCCGATAGATACGTTGATTTACGTCATAGATTATACATTCTTACCGTTAAAACTCTGCATCACTTCATCAAATTGTCACTGAAAATTTATATCCATTTATTCACATTCTATCGCATATAAACAATGCACGATGGTCGGGTTCACACCACGTGATATGTACTATGAGATTTCTGTAATGCTCATGATCAGGCACATACGTATGATATACACACATGTGTGTATATAAGCAAGAGGGAGTTGAATACATTTATCTTTAGGAAGTAAACACTTGGAAGATTCCGAGGGCGACATGCAGCTCGACTTAACGCGATCGATTTTCGCTCGAGTACACTCGACCAGTGTAAACCTACCTTAACCTGAAAGTGTGGATGTAGCTGGTAGAAGAGGAGAGCAGTGTTCCGGCGCGGGCTGGTCCGGCTTGAACGGATTTCCCAGATATAACGTAGGATTTATGTGAGAGTCATTTTTCTGTCGCACCTTTCTTTATTCAATTTCTGCTTTCATTTTTTTCTCTTTAGCACTCTTATGTTTTTATTTTTACCACATTTTTTGCCTCACTTTCCCATATCCTCCTTTTCTCTCTCACGCTCTTTCTTTCTATGTGAAAGACAACTGAGAAAATTCGGTGATGTTCATTTTTCTCTTTCTCTTGGGATTTGAAGTAAATTCTGATGTTGTAGGAAGCATCAGATTCAAGTTTTGAGTGGAGTGAGTCTTCCGTTGTGGATTCTGTTTTAATTGAGCTGCAGCATGACGGCGCTCGACTCATCCTTTCAGCTGTTGCTCGTGCCTTCTTTTTGGAGATTATAAACGCATTCTTTCACGACTTATCATACCTTCATAGTCGCTATGACTGTATATAGAGACAAGTTCAAAATCGTCAGATTCACATCGTTCCTGACATCATTTGTTTTAGGTAAAATTCTAAAAAATAGTTTCATTAATTGCAATGTGCTTTTTTATATACATATAAAGCTTATGACGAATTGTTAAACCGATTGGGTTATGTAAGAAAAATCAAGTTTCTGTCTGTAATCTGTTCATTATTTCTGGTTTCAATATTGTCCCTTTTTGATAATATTATTTTTGATGATATCCGATACACAATATGTAACCGTGTCGTCTATGCTATAATGTTCCAAGGCAAATCTGTTTGTCCGGATACTTAAATCAAGCCAACGTTGCTCTCATATTGCTTTTAATCCATGTACATATTTTTTATATGTAATTCCAGTGCATTGTTCCACTATGCTATTTATGCAATCACGTTCCATCAACAGAAAATTGTTGACGAGTTTTAGATGAAAGGCTTTAAAATCTCAGTCATATGTGTACCATCTACACATATAAGCATCAATGTATGTTTGTCAAAACGAAGGCACGCAATTTGCATTACAGCAAGTATACAGATTAACTAATATAGCAGTATAGGTATAAAGTACCGTTCATGTTCATTACCTTGGATACCATTAGTTTCCATCAATTCTGAAAATCCCTTTAACCGGGAATATTCATCCGGAATATCAAGAATAGTTCTTAATATGTCCAATACATCAATTTTCGCGTATCTTACTGATACGTCGATTTAGCAGTTGAGTAGGCGAAAGAGAATAAACCCGATGAAAATGATGTAATTTTAATAACTACTTTAATTAAGTTAATTTCTCAATCTTTTTACAGGACGATATAATCTATTAACAAATTTTCCCTATTTTAATGATTATAAATATAAACTTTCTTGTTTTCTTACGTTACCCATGAAAACTGATTGTATTATAATATATAAAACATATAGTAACGTTAAAATTCTAATTCCGCCCGAAGTTTGCAGGGATTAATGGCGTTACAAACAATGGATAGAAAATCTCCAACAAATTATGTTTGTTCTAACTCTACTAGGCAAGAGGAGACCCGGACGCGAAGCTTCAAGCGCCAGGTATATCGCCCCTGGCGGATATACTGATTCCTGCAAGTACCAGGTTATACAATACCGTCTTGCCTCTCTAAAACAGACTTCAAATACCCCTTTCGAATTATTCCCCACACGGATGCAGTCTTCCGAGAAGCTTAATTCCAGGAGACGGGGATGACCCGATTCTCTAATTCGCGCCCCTGGCGGTGATTGCGGGGTCTCCTGCACGGCTCAGAGAACAGACGACAAGAACACTAAAAATAAGAACGCGTTCGAATTACCAGGTACGGAATGCAAAATATATATTGTTTAAAAAATATGTAGGAAGAGTTACATAATAGTAACAATTTCCGCAATTGATAAAAATAGTTTAATAATTATTTCGCCCGTGAAGCAGGTTCTCGCACTCGCGTTAAATTTTTTCGGACAGAACGCAATAATTTCATGATAAAAATAAATTAAAGAAAAATAATTCTAAAATTAAAAACAACACGAACAGAATCCTCGAAGATTCGCCTCCAGCCGCTCCATTCGCTCCACAATTTAAATAATCAAAATTCTATTTAAAATTCTTAAACACGGGGCAGCTAACGAGTGGCGACCTTTCGCATCATCTAAGCGCGACAGTCAGCTCTAACGGAGTTCCTTCCTTGAGACGACAGCGAGGCACTACTGGGACTGCCGGAAGTCCGTACCTGACAATGAGTAAAAGAAATCCACAATACTCGAAGTAGGCGCACATTCATCGGCGACGCCACGAAAAATCAAGTCGTGTATAATTCATATGTCAAGGGTGTGTCGGTGAAAACAAAATCAAACCAAGTGGATTAGAATAAATTTCGGGTCGCTCGGTGCATCGCCATCGCCCCTCGTATAAGGAGTTCGTCTCGCCATTGAGTTCCATGTGTAGCCCGCACTGATAACCCATTCTAACTGGCGGGGAAAATCCACCAAGTTACAGTATATACGCTATACGTAGAAAGTGTGCACACGGGTGGAACATAGAAAGTGGCGTTAAATAAGGAAGCTACGTAACTGTTACCCGTTCAAACCGAATTCCGCAACCGTGAGGACTCCAATAAGATTCCCTAGTAAATTATCGTGCAATTACTGCAGTGAAACTAAGGCGAACGTACAGAGTACAGGGTGAACGAGCAATGTAGTTTCATTCTACAAGGCACAAGTTCGCCAACCATAATTCCGTCGTTTCCTTGTGTTCATGGATACCAGGCGTATCTTAGCGGTTGGCAGCAATGAAATCGTTAGAACGCCAGCTACTCTTAGTGTTCCAAGAGAAGAGAAGTCCTGTCGAAGTATTCGTGGTTAAGCCAATAATAGACGTATAAACAAGATCCTAGATGTCTCAGTGAAGTTCTATTGTGAACTAAAGTTAACAGGTACGTTGCTTGACAGTCGGGAAGTTTGCTAGAATTGTATATATTACAACAGCTTAATCTTAGCCTTTTGATATTCCACACAAGGGGATCGTACATGCTGGGGAACTTTTTAAATTTAATGGAAACGCCACCATAGGACATTCTGAAAAGTTGTTAGGGATACACATATAGGCAGGCAGGTGGTTACCAAAAGGCACGTCCCTCGTGAGTGTTCCCAGTAAATTGGACGATCATAAACATGGCACAGCGTATAACGACTGTCACTAGAAGCGGCTCAATCGTTTTCCCATTGTTTCAGGAATTCCGCAATTTAATTAAGGGCCGGACAATGGCGAACGGTATTCCATAGAAATTGCTCTGTCGTTATACGTTCCTCCTTCATGTCGTTTCATGCTCGATTCGACGCTCCATTTCTCGTGAATTCTAATCAAGTTATAAAGAAATTCAAAAAAGTTTATTAGACTTCAAGCAAAATGTAATTCGTTCGTTGGCATCCAACAAGCATTGAGTTTAACGATCGGGGAGCTATGGTTTCTACGCATTGGTCGAATTCGCTGAACACTGCCAATCTTATGTAGGAGTTAGGTAGTACCTAGAGAGCGGCGCGCTACTGGTAAATAGTAAGAGACCTACTTCATCTCGGATTGGCCAGACGTTCTAAGTCCGCGGAGCACTTAATAGGATTCTCCTAGTTTCATTCGTAAGAGAGGAGAGAACAGAGTGGAGTATATTACGTGAGTCGTAAGTAACAATTCTCTTGAGAATCCATGAGATTACTGGCGACTCCCTTTAGTACCAGGATTCAGTAGGGCATGTAGGTACTGTGCAGACCCGGTAACTGTAAGTGTGCGGCCGTGCAAGGTTATAACGATTATTCGTTAAATCGTGGAGGGCTTCGCCGGTACAGAGATGGTGCACGTTTCCTTTCATTACTGGGACGATATTCGATTAACCGGGTGTTAATAACCATATACGTAAGCGAAGCGGTAATGGCCAATTTCCGCAACGTGTAAATGTCGATTACACTTTAAACTAGGGGTGCTCAACCTCGATGAGAGGTCCCCTCGTGTTGAGGGTAGTAAAGCGTGTAGTGACGGTGGGTTGAGATGGATACATGGGTGGGGTTGTTTAAGTAAAGGGTGACTTCGGTGAGGGTTGTATAAACCGGTGAGACCAAAGTATCCCCACGATACTCGCTCTATTAACCCTTGCGTGACGGTTTTATTTAGTTGCCTGCCTGGAAAGTGTGGCAGGTGTAGCCATGTGAAGATGGATGTTATTTGTTGATACTTTTTCAAGTGGAAGTATTACTGTAACGGTTGACCAACTGACCAACTTAATTCCCTGTTGTAGGATGCTTTTTTTTTATACCAATAGAAGGGTATAGAGAACGTCGAAAGGCACGCGTGCAACGTATGTCATTTTCTTTCGAAAAAGAAATTTGTCTCTGGCAGTAAAGTCTACGAAGAGAGAATTTTCCGGATGAGTTTTATGGGTGATTTAGTTCAGGCGTACGGGGATCACGTCCGATAACCCTCTAAGGTTATTCCCATAGTTATATCGTAACTCGCATACTTTACGCATAAACATTCTACGGGAGCGTTGCCATGATATTTCTCAGAAACTTTACTCTGATAGGATTCATTGGACTCTTGGAAAGATCGTAGTATTTGTGTTAAGGTACATCCACACCTGAAAATAAATGTGCACTATTTGCATAATTCAAAACAGCAAGAACTTGGAATTCAGCAATAATTTTAGACCCTATCGAAACTTGTAGGTTTCTATCAACGCATTTCTGGAGAACTTTTCATATACAACGTTTTTCTCGTTATTCTGTGTGTTTTTTTTTTATAGTTTCTGACTGGTTTCCAGTAGTCGGAGAAAACTGGGATAGAATGTCAAGTTTTCAATTGGCGCTGAAAGGAAATCCTAAAGGTGTCGCCAATAGTGGTACTACTGGGACTACTATGGGAGACCGTAACTGCGTAGTTAACTACAGAGGAGGTCAAAGGTGTCACCTAGATTTCATGGAATTTTGGAAATGGAAGCCGACGTAGCAAACGATTAACCCTCTACTAAACCTATAATTCTCGAATTTCATTAATTTGAATCGCCTTCGCGGTTCTCGCGTCCGGACGCGATAGCACGGTTCTGGTCTGCGCGACGATGGCGAACTAAGTAATTAATTTGCAAAGGAAGTAAATTAATTACCGAAATCCTCCTTCGCATTTTAACTAGAACGGTCGCACCGCTTTTCCAATTTACCTTAGTTAAATTTAACGAAAAGTAGATGTTAAAAAAACGAGAATGGATTAAAAAAAGTAAAATCCTTTAAAAGAATTATTGCCTTCGCTGTATATTTATGTACCTGGTAACTCAGCTAAAAATAGCGATATATATCGTATTAGGAGAAAAAAGTATTAGCCATTGTCAACTAAATAATTTAGTTGAACAAAATGGAATTTATGTAAATAAATTCGCGTTGCGAGAAACACACTCAAGTTGCTAATATATTATAAATTTAGTCGATTGGACCAAATATAATAATTGATAGGTTTACCTCATGGAAATAAATAATGTAGGTGTGTTGTATAAATGAGCAGGTTAGAACAACTACTAACGCGAAATATGAATAAAATAAATATTTAATTTCCAAGACTATACGATTTTTATTTTAAAATAAAAATACAATCAACGATCCGAATCATGCTAGTTATACGAGATTAATTTATTGATTGAATCAAGCACATAGGTGGTTGAAATAAACTGGTTTGTCGAAAATACAGTTCTACGTTTAATTATTTTAAACCTACCAATTAAAACTGTTTTAACGGTTTCTCAGGTTTAATCAACTTTACACGTAAATAGAGAAATCATAGATCAAAATTTGATCAAATGTCAATAATTAACGTTACTTTTTTATTTATGACTTACAATTGGTGGTCTAATCAGTTTTCAGCTAGTATCCTAATATTTCAGACTAGCCATCCTATATCCGTCTCACTACACTCACCATAACCAAAATCTTCCCCTTCTTCCTCTAGCGGCTTTTTCCCTTAACTTTTAGATTACCAGACGCTTTTATACACACACGGAATGGGTTGCTAGACTTTCGTTACTTATTCAGATAAACTTCATATCATTTAAATATATTGGAAATTGGAAAAACTTGAAAAAAATTCAACGATCTAGAGATTAATGGCAGGTGATAACCTAATCAAAATCCTGTCAGCTTTACGGGTAACGTTAGTGAAAATATCTCTACCAGATGGCGAAACATGATATAATCAATTTGCAACTAAAGAGTTCACTCAAATGTACATATCAGGACGACCTTTTCCAGTAGCACACGTTTACACGAGTGTGCCAATGTAGGAGTCACATTTTATCGACGTCTTAATGTGTTATTGCCTTTTTGAATATGATCTGTCCAAAGTACTGTCCACGTAAGGAAATACGTTAATAATCCATGATTGTATTTGAAATTACCAGTACTTTTCTTTAAAATGTGTTTTGCGTCAATTAACAATAAGTAATAGACTTGTTAACGTGACTCCATTGTTTATTTAATTCGAAAACCTTCCTTAAGTATTTCTATTCATAATTGAAATGGAAAGCGAGTTGATTCTACCGAAAAGTCAAGTACGCTTGATTAAGTTAACGCTCTTTTGTATTATGAATACATAGCTTCTTCAATTCGAGTCTTCTTATCAGTCTTATTAATTTCGTAATTGAATTTGTAAGTCATTCGACGCTGTCTACGAATTTAATTCCTTTAACTAAATATTAGGTTACCTACAATGGACAATCTATTATACTATTCTCCGTTTTGGCTTTACCTAATCTTCCAGTTAATTAGATTGTACGACTAAAAATTCTAGCGGAATCTTCAGTATCTTTGCTTTGGCCGTATTCAATTGTAGGGCAGAGTTCAATCAACTTTTTAGTTGGTTGCCCGATTTTTTTCTCAGTGTATGTACTGCAATTGACTGGTATGAATATCATTAGCAGTGCTCTACGGTATATCCTACAATAATTTAAGTTAGTAAATTAAGCCGGTATCTTCCTGGATACAGCACTACACTGTTTAGCCATAACAACACGAGTTTGGTAATCGCACGGAACCTCAGGTAACGTTTACCATCGGTGAGAAAGCGTATATAGCTAACAGCTGCTAGTAAGTAGTTGGCAACATTTTCCCACAAGTTTAACCCAAATCGTTGATATAACATATATTTGTCCACGAATGCACGTATCCACCAACCTACCCATCTCACCTTCCTCTCTTGGTACAAGACAAGACTTGATTCTCATGCTATGGTTGGTTCGCTCTACTCCTGTTCCCTTACACCGAATCTCAGGTTTCCTTCTGGTTGGCTACATCTCGCAAGCTCGGAAGCTCACTCCTTTTACAGCCACTGCTTTGGCGGGTAGTTCCAATCTGGATATTTACATACGAACTTATATCTGTTGAGTGTCGCTTCACTGCAACACCTTAGAAGCGCAGCGCAGTCCTTAACCTGTCTACCAACTTCTACCTAGTAGATATTATCCTTGAGTACACCGTGAATATATGTGAAAGCACCTATATGCATATACTTAAACAGTGGTCCCAACATGTTATTTTTACCTGAAATAGGTATTGAATTTACCTAGTGCTTTTTTTTGCCAATCTGATACTTTTGGCTAATTTCAACTGCTAGTCTGTATTGCTTTTATTTACCTCCTTCTCTGGTAGAAATTTTAACCGGGGCCGGACCAAGTTTCTGGTCTGTGGTTCCAGTTTGAAATCGGGCGCTAACCAGGAAATCTGGTCGGGAACCCAGTTTAGGGTGGTACGCTGTACAAGGCAGCACCAAGTATGGGATCGTACCCAGATTTGACTGGTAATCTTAGCCAGATCTCGAGAGGGCTGGCGCAGAAGATAGTCACTACAGACCATGAGTGTATCGTGTATTCTTATGAAACGCGCCATGAAGGGCAATTGAAGTAAGTTATTCATGTTTATGAGATACAGATATTTATTGACTTTAACCAGAATACTTGTGCAACTTGTGTACGGTTAGATGTCTTTGTCTGACTCAAGCTGTTGAAAAAGCTGATTATAGCTATTACGTTACGCTAACACACTTTTATTATAGGCGTGTCACGTAAAAGTTTTAGGCTGATTATATGTATAGTATGTTTGAGAGATGCACTTTAACTGCGGGTTGATTGTTCATGTCCTGACGCCTAGTGGACGTACTTTCTCACTTGGTTAAATTGTTGACGGTTCCGCCTGAATAGGTCAGGTTTTCGGGCAGATCTGCCGTCTAGCTGCTAGCAGGGAACAAGGAACGTCCGGAGCAGTTTCTACCAGGGCTTTATGCACGCTATATGTTACATATGATGAATCACGTTCACTTGACGTTACATACCATTCGATATACATATAACTTCTCACTTTATCGATAAAATTTGTACAGTATATATATACGTTAGATCGCAATGATATTATAAAGAGCTATTGCATTGGGTATACTAAAAAATAATTGGCATCGCGCTGCTGTTATTACATCGTGCAATATATATACGACGCCGAAAGTCAACTTTTCTTCGTCCCTATCCGAACGCAGCTTTCGTAGAATACTTCGATATTTCATATCAAATACCTGTTTTTTTCTTCTTATCGTCGAGTGTAGAAAAATATTTGAAAACCGACTATTATTAATCTCATAGTTTTCATATCGCAATTGAAAAGTTTTTTCAATACCTGATTTTCCTGAATTTCACTATGCTAGTCAAGCCAGTCATTGGAGCAATTCAGATAAAAATAATGTTCATCATAATTTGAATAAATTTTTCGTTGACGTACACTCAATAACATGATAATAATATAAATGATATTGTTTAGTACCATTTGTTTTAGTAACTCTTTATTATACTATTTATCATGATTACCCGAACTGGTTTAGCCTGCTCGGTCAATTATTACAAACATCGACTGAAATCGACAATAGTAATGTACAGTAGCTAGATGGAGTAGTCTTCATTACTTACGACAATATGCTTCGCGTTCATGTTACTTATCTACGAAGAGACACATATACATATGTGGACAGCATGAGACATGGATAAAAAAGGACGAGAAAAAATTAATGCTGATCGCTCGATGTAACCGAGAGATCGAAAGAGTTGACACACTATTAGCCTCGGTAATTCTGCTGTCATTTTTCTCTCCTCTTTTTGCCATCTCTTTTCTTCCATCTTGCTCGTCCTATTGTTTATCTTCCAGGCGGAAGTGTTTGGATGCATTATTAAGGCTCATCGAGCGTTGCAACGAAGTTTGCTAATGTCAGTGCAAATAATTTCTGGTGAATCGTGTGATAGCACAAGAGTGACTACAGTCTAGAATGTTGTTTCAGGAGGCTAGTAGATATGCCCGCTGGAGAAACAAGCACGCGATGCCGATACGTTATGCTGCTCTACAGTTTAATGCATACTATATTTCCTTTTTGCATTTATCTATTATCTTGTTTTCAATTAACAAGACTTTCTCGTTCTCGCGGCATATATGATATATACAAGGAGTACAATAATCGATGGACGGTGCTAACATTAGTCACTATTACAGTCAGACACGTGGCAATCTACTTCCAACCTCATATAACCTGTATAAGGTATAATGCTCACTTAAAGATGTAAACTAACTTTTTGTAACAGAATACATTTTTCTTTTGTACTTTTGTATTGTTACAATTTATCGAACCGCAAAAAATGGTATGACGAAGTCTAACAATGTTATTATTGAAAAAGAAAGTGTTCAGGGAATGTCCAAAATGGTACGTTTTTGGATTAGGTCAGGACGGAATAATTTCTGATGGACTAAGGTTGGGTTGACTTAAATGAAGATACTGCGTGTTAGGTTAGGTTGGGTTAAATTAGGTTAGGTTAAGAAGGCTCTTTCTCTGTGTTACATAGCGAACGCAACCGTACACGTGTTCCCTTAAGATTTTAACCTCGTCCGGAGTAATAATACCAAACGCCCACAACAAAATGAAGAATTATATTCCGGGTGTACTACTCGGGACCGTGTCTTTTATTAGAAGGGACCTCGCTGGTGGCTAACTTTACTTAAATTGAACTGTATCTGGGTTATTTAAGAGGTTCTGCCCAAAATCCAAGGGTGTTCATAAACGTTTTTTTGAGAATGAACAACTTGTATTACCGCTTTCCTGTCAAGGGGCAATTTCTGTTCAGCGGCAAGAAAGTTAACGCGTTAACGGATATTTTTCTTTTGAACTATAACCCATATAGGCTTTAAACTTTTTGCAATCTATTAAGACACTCTTTCAAGTATAGAGTTTGATTATTGCATTTATACATATTTATGAATTTCTTATAGGTGGCGCTGATCTTGGAAAGAGATGTCTCGATGGCGACAAGAATTGCAGCTTGTAAATTAAAACGTATTATTAATCTGCATGAATGTGACTGTTGCAAGGACCTTCCCGTAAGGGACGTTGGCGGATAACGGTCCGTTCGAGGTACAGGGGAAGCTTGCGGGCCCTGCGGACCCTGACGCAAGTGCTCACCAACGCACAGAATTGGTATGTCTAAAACCCTTGGCTGAAGCGTCTTAGTACGGAACGTGACCAACGACGTCTAATAAGTTTGGCAAAAGTATTACCTCGGGATTCGGGCTTCCAAGCCACCTCCCTCCTCGGAGGGAGGCTCGCCCGAATGTGGTGTCGGACTCGAGGTGGCAGTGGTTGTTGACCCATGCATATAGGGAGAGGGCGACCTCCCGATTAATGGGAGGCGTCAGTCGAAAAGAGCAAAGAGCTCGGCGTGCCCACCGAAATGATGGGTAGTCAGAACTGCGGATGTGAAAATCCGTAGGCTAGATATCTGGCGGCTTTACCAAGGTTTTTGGTACTTCTAAGGAAGGCGTGTTGATCGAACGTGTCGATCCCGGCTTGTGCAAAGGTGTGGGAGCACACCTGTTGTACCAAGCTAGCTACGAAGGGGTCCAGGACCCTAGCGGCGGGGCAGGTATGACCGGAAGGTTGGGGACTGCCCTCGGAAACCTACTGGTAACAATATCTGTTGCAAGAACCTCAATCAGATTTCAATGACAAAAGTTTTCAGGTTAGGCATTAAAAACTGTCGTGAAATTTTATTGGCAATAGATACCTAACTTAAAACTGCCCAACATTTAATACATTTTTGACTTTTTCATTTAGTGGAGATACTTGCAATAGCCACGTTAATACAGATTAAGAATATGTTTGATTTCTTATTTCAGATCAATCCACAAGTTGCAATTTTTGCTACCATCGCGATGTTTGTTCCCGAAGGTAGCGAATTCAACGCCACCTAATAGAAAATGATAAATCTGTATGCAAAAACGATATTTTCACATACTTTAAACGTGTCTTAAGAAATAGCAGAAAGTTTCAAGCCTATATGTTGTAACGTATTTCTTTTCGTGACCCGACACCGATAGCAAAACTCAGAGAACGAACTATCTTCGAGAACCAACCTACGTTACCTTCGGCCGTCCACCCGTCGTTCGTGCATCCGCAAGCCAGGCGGGCGCCAGTCAATTCTTATTTCACCGGGAACTGACGAGCCGGTATAAACTGGGAGTTGGGGTGGAACAGGCCCAACTCCACTAAGAACGAGAGCTCTGACGGAACCTATCAGACGAGGCGATAGCTTAACGGATCCTTTCGATTTTTGTTGACGCGTGAAATCGAGAAACGCAACCGTAGGTGCTGATCTTTGGGGTCGCGTAAAATCAGCAAACGCAACTGGATACACGAACGGGAGCGGACGGTTACGGAAATGCACGGCCGCTCAGGCTGCTAGGTTTGAGGTAGAGAGGGTCGGAGTAAGAGTCCGGCAAATAGTGCGAGTGATAGAGAGCGACGAACCGAGAACGTATCAGAACGAATCTAAACTATCCATCGAGATCCCGTCCCCAATTAATAAATTGGAAGACTCACCGGAGCTGGTACAGCTAATCCGGGCAGGCCGAGAACCGTATCCAAAGGACACTCTGGAGAGCACTGCACCAAGGCACAGCACTACACCTCCGGAACACTCACAGGAATTCATAGAATTCCTGGATATCGCGAGAACAACGCGAGAACTGTACGATCCGAGAGCTTGCTATACCGGAGCGAAACACGGCAAGAAAAACTATCAACAGATAGCACGGGAGCACGAGCCAGCCCGTGACACCTCGGTCGGTGCCCCGAGACAGACTGCTTTGACAATAGCCAAATCCGAGAACTAATCATTCTGATTGGTCGAGAGCCTTTTAACCGATAACACTTCTATCTCCTTCGAATCGTCCCTTTAAACCAAATCGAGAGCGTTCCTTAACGAATCGGTACGTAATTCTGGAGATCCTCCACGGCCGCTTCCCCAGGGCATCGGGCGACAGCTGGGCACCACATCCTTAACTTGGGCAGGAGGTTCCTCTCCTGCCCTTAACTGCATCAAAACTCTATCTTCGCCCGCTCTACAGCCCTTTGCCCATCTCCAGCGGGGCGCCGGTATTTCACCCGGGCTTCTGCCGGTCCGTGGAGACGTCTCCGTCGGGTACTCTCCTCTGCCGGGCAACTCGGTACGTCGAGACTATCTCCCCACGGCAGATTCGAGCACCTCGACCTCACCTCAACAACAACGAAATCTTCCGAGAGCCTTGACATATCTATGCGAATCAATCCGAGAGCGTAGCTTCTAAGCAGGGTGGCGATCCGAAGAGAACCAGAAATCGAGAACGTTATCTGTATCGGTAACCGGAGCCGCCTTGGGACCGTGATTCGAAAAATCACGTCACAATGTATACATTACATTTTAAACAACAACATTTTTAACAAAGAATCCTCAAAATCGCCTTATTTCTCAGCTATTAAACAAGAATTACCTCTTAAGAAATCTTTTCGCATGTTTCTAAAGCTGTATACGTACACTGGAAATGCTACGGAGGAAACTTTGAGTTTCTGAACGTGTTTCCTGATGGACAAATCAATGAACTTGTATCTTTTGATTAATTTGATTGACGTCATCGTCGAGGAGTCAAGATTCTCATCCCTAAGGAGAAATCCATTAATTCTTAGAGACAGATTTTTCGAGAATGGCATGTTTTCCAGAGCGTTTTGGGAAGAGGAAAAAAAGCAAGAAATTGGACATGTATACGCTTTTACTCTTTTCTTGTTATCCCCTTTCCTCTTCTGTCTCATTTCCATTTACGCCATCATCTATATTCATTCCAATATATTTTCATCCTTTTTAAGTTTCTACATTGATACATCGGTCTCTGTTGAAACTTTTATTCAGCGGCTGTAATACGATAGCAACTATCATTGTTCGCCGTTAACAAAGGATTACACTGTGTTACGAGGAAATACGTGTTCGTTTTTACGTTACATCGGTTAAACGTATGCCATTAGCTATTCCAGTTATTGTAGTGAACTCTTTAGCTGTACTATTTAGCTGTAGCACAGAACGTACCTATTTTATTCTTTCTTCTATTTTTTTCCTTTTTTCATTTTTCTCTTCTCTCTCCTCTCTACTCATCAATTTCTTCTACTGTTTATCACGAACGGTCCGGTTTGATTAATGTGCTTTATCTCAGTAGTAAATCGGTCGGTGGCATCGTGCGACATTATGCTGGCTTTGCACGGCATCGCACTACGACACAGTATACGGTCGACGAGTCCCGACGCCTCGTAATGCAGCAGCTATTTGCTCGAGGACGATGTGACGCGTTGACGTGACGCGATGAAATATAAAAGAAGGCTGGATTGTCCTGATAACAGTCCATCGGACAAACGAGGCCAAAGACACGCATAAAGAACTGAGAGAAAAACTAACTAGGGGATGATTATAGAGAAGGCGTAGAAAGCGATGGAAAAAGTTATCAACTGTAAATAAGCATTTTCCACGTCTACCACATTTGCAAGCACCAAGTACTCTTCTGTGTATTGGGTCTTTTCGAAAATTGTACATTCGAAAACATGTTTCAGTATTCTACATACCAGCGGTACGTTTTTTCATTCCCATTCATTGGGAAATACGTCTCGTTAGATACCGCGGTGCATTCATAAGAACATCCACAGCTTGGAGTATACACGTTCAAGTGCACTCGAGTGATTATTAAATGCAATTGCGAGGAATTGGCATTATACGCGCATTTTCGAGTTTTGGCCGAGAACGACGAGTGCATCGTGATGTATATCGTACCCATTGCAAATTTCCAGTTAACGAGACTTTATTCAGCGGATATGAAAGGCTAGCGAGGATATAGAAAGGGCATGGATTAATGATAAAAACGAATGCAAGCGTAGTAAGCACTGTTATATCTATTTCAATGGTATTTCAACAGTATCGATACGAGTGATACTACACAACATCCCAATAGTCGATTATATCAGTGCCAAACAATTCTTTATTATTTCTGAATATCTTATTCTATATAGTTTTTCTCCTATCTGTAGTTAAAATTTTTTACCCTTTTCCATCTCTCTTTTTCTTCCTGCCTCTTCAGATATGACGGATACTGCCTGTGGGATGTGATATCGATTGATATCGATTGTCGATTTGACCGGTACTTTATGAGATTATGAGCATCGGACAATCAAGGGAATCATTTCAATCCCAGACCATTCCCGCGGTAAGCTATCGCCAGCATCGCGCCATTGTCACTTATTTATCATAGTGCGGCAAACAACGTGTCAACTTTTTTCTAGCGTGCTCTCTGTGAATTAAAGTAACTTTTTATTCGATCGCAGATCGACTCCTCTAGATTGCGTATACCACGGCGATCGATTTTAGTTACTTTCGAAGTAATAAAACGCATAATATACTTTGGTATCATAAATATAATGAAATATCAGTGGCATCCAAGAAGTGTTCTGGCGTGCTTTTGCCCAGTAAGCAATAATATATGATGCACTATACGTTATTTTTCAGGGATGAATAGTGCAGTATAATTAATACTTCAAATCCAATTGGTAAATGCATCTCTCGGTGGTGCATTCGATATTTATTACTAGTACAGTCATAGATATACATATAGTACTAAAATATATCTAGCACATTCTACTATATGCTGTGTCTAGTAGTCAGTAACAATGATAAATTGAATTGGCTTTTTTCGTGGTTATTGCACTCTTGGACGGAAGTGCCGGATACATTTTTCCGACATTTGACTCACTTCCTGTACCGTGTAGGCTATTCTCGTTCTGGCCACGTTTCAAGGATTCAATAGGAATGCATACCTCTATGAGCCCCGAAGGAATACCTTGCTACAATCCGTCCACGTTGTAGACTCTGTTCCGTTAACTGCAGTAAGCTCAAACTACATGTAAGCTGTTCTACTGGTTCCGTATAGACTCTGGTCTGGCGGTGACTAGGACATTACCACTGCAAGAGGGTCACGTAACTATGGTATAAAAAAAGTATTTCAATGCGTCACAAACAATGCTCGTAATTTTTATGGCATTTTAATCGGATACAACAATATGTAGTATAAAATCTTGTGTGGTATTTTTGTTTTTTTTGGAAATGTAACTTAATGAAATGTTATTTGAGAAGCAAACAGTAGTTGCGAGGAAACCTACTTTTTATTGAATTCATTGAATTCTCTGGGGATAGTATCCAATAAAATCTACAAACAGAAGGAATATCATCAGAACGTATCCTGTGGGAATATAAGTGAAATATAATTTCCCACGGGAAGAACTCACCGTAGCTCGTTAGAGTTCATGGACGTTAATAAAGACTGGTGAGAATTGTCCCAAGGACATTTTCACCAGGTAGCCCGACACCGATCCGCGCCATTAAACGTTATCTAACGATTAGCAAACCAGCTAACCACTGACTCCTCGTGAACAAATTTAAATCGACCGTGGAGATGATAATGCGATAGTAAAACACAAAACGAAAGAATCATACCAGAAGTGAAAAACATGGCTGAGAAAAATAGGGAATTTTTAAATAGAATCGTAGAATGGATTCTAGTCACAGTTGGAAAATTGCTGGAACCAAAAGGGACTTAAGGCAGCAAGTAACCAGACTCGGAGAGCATAAGCAATTAAGATAGTTATTTGGTTATGAGACAAAAAGTGCACTGCGATGGTTGGAAAGGTAATTACCTTGGTAACGGCTTACCTCGTTCCGGGTACGTCCAACGGCGTCGGCGTCTGCCCTGTTGGTAACTCGCCCTGAGGAAATTACCGCTAGAAAAATTCATACCGCGGATGATTTGCGTAAATTCATTTACACAGCCCAAGATAAAGTGCGAGGGTGTGTTGCGTACGGGAAGTTTAACACTGGAAAATAGAATAAATTTGTAATATCATTTTTCCAGTATTCTCATGTTGGATTTTACATGGATGCAGCAATGTGCGAAACAGTCGAATAATTTCTTAAATAAAATATAATATCGACTATATTTCAGAAATATTCCTTTCACGCAGTAAATATTTAATCGTACTTTCTGTACTGGATTAATCTGAATTAAATAAAGAATGTATTATTTTGGATGGCTCTTTAGTTGTATCTACTATTACTTGTGTCTATGAAATCCCTTTCGATGCTCTATCTTATATGGCATTCCATTATTGGCACTGTAGATAGTATGTACTATAGGATACGATATGCGTTTAGGAATAAGCTGCGGATCGTTTTGGTGCCTAATTAGTAATTAATTATAGTAATCTGCATATGGACCATTCCATTTGACTCGTAGTCAGTGGGTTGTAAGCCTGAAGTAACCGTAAACCATATATCGTAATCCATAATGTAATATATGGCTAATATGCTGTAAGTAGTCATATGCACGTATCACATGCGAGATTAGATAGAAAGTTACAGACGATGAATAACAGAAGTTGAAGAGAGACTATTTATGATATGAAAATCTCTTCGAGATTTCGATCGGTTATGCCTGTTGCGAATTTTTGGACCTTTATTATTTATTCGTATATTGATTCCATATTAGTTCTCTATTCGTACTTCTCTTTTGGTATTATAAGGATATTTTTGTGCAAACGTCATAACACTGTATCTTCATTATAAAAACATTAACGAGGCTGGCCAAAGTGGAAACGACTATTTAATTCTCACAGAGTCAGACATTGTTAATCGTTTAGGGACATATTGCGGTATTCTATTTCAAAATGGCTACTTTATTCATAGCTTGAAAAATAAGTAAGGATTAGGTTCACTATGCAAAATGCAGTACAGTCCTATCCGATCAGAGTATAAGTGCAAAATAAATGATTACAAATGTACAGCGTAAAACGGACATTGACAAATTAGAAGTTAAGAAGAGGCAACGCGCCTTTAATACAACGAATTGAATAATTGTAAAATTATTTATAGTGAAGCAACAAAAGCATAGTTGCTCCATGATCATATTTCGTATTCTCTTCTTAAAGAAATAACCACATATCTTATCTGATATCAATCTACCATAGCCTATTTTATCAGTTACAACATTCTCTGAAATATCCCCGCTATAGATTTCTCGGTTAGAAATTCTTTATGGAATCCAATTGTAAACAAACAGCGGAATCCGTCCATTTTATGGAAAATCCATTACGGTGAATCTGTAGAGAATCTTGTAACGAATAAGGTAGACCATGGTAGATTATAATTACATAAGAGATATTTTTTTTTAAATTGATACAAAATATGAAATTGTGCGACAAAATTTTTGTTGTTTCACTATAAATAATTTCAGAACTGTAAAGGCGGATATGAAACAACGGCCGATGACTTGGGAGAATTAATGAAGCATACGTGATAAATCCGTGATCGAAGGCATAAATGAGAAAGAGAAATCGATAAAAAGAAAAGAGCTAGAGGATACGGTTTGAGTACGTGCGTGAGAATGTGAATACGAGTAAGACTCACTCCAGAATAGGAGGGCAAGGATTAAATATTGCGGAGTGTAGTTTGAAGTAATAAATCGTGCTTTTTCCATTAGATTGTCATAATCCTTCGGCTTTGGTACTCATTCCATAGAACTAATAATTTTTTATGTTAAATACACTTTGCTTCTTCTCAAATTATGCTTTGCCGTTGTCGATTTGATGCGTCACACTTATCATAAGTTATTTCTCATTTTTAGTTTCATAGCACGGGATTGTAATGCTCTGACTTTCTAAAAGGACGACCAATTATAATCGGTTCTACTACTGACATCCACTATACACTCCGTGCTTACTTCAGTTTCAGCACTTGTCCTGAATTTTCTCGTATAGCCCATATAATATTGAAGATCGAATAAGTAAATAAAAATGTATCTCGCATGGATGGGAAAATTCAACCGAGGGTATTTCATTAACGTGACGTAACATGAAATCACGACTAGAGACAAGACTAGGCGAACTTCAACGTCAAATCTAAATTCATCCGGCATTTATATCCAATTACCGGGAAGGGTCTTAGTTAGCAGTTAACGTTCGGGCCTCGATTTGGCTTAATTAAAGCTCTCGGACGCAACGGTGTACCTTATAGGTTGTGGTACCAGTGCATTTTCCATCAACGAATGGGACTCTCTATTAACTTGTTGAGAAACTTATGCAGTAAGTTACCGCCAAGTTTCCATCAAGTTTCTATCTTGAGAAGGAGCCCTCTTTAAAATTCTTGGGGAATTCGACTCTACTTGGAGAACCTAAGCCATTGGCCATTGACGACTTTCTTTTTAGTTTGATGTGTAGTCACTTTTTGGTGTCCACTGTCCTTCGCTATTCACCATATGAATTATTTACTGCTATCTAAGCGAGCTAGATATTTCACGGAGCTGCGAAAATGCAGGAGAAAGGAAAAGAAAAGAAAAGGAAAAATGAGTGGGAAATCACGTTATATAGTAGTGGGAATAAGAGGGTCGCATTTTAAGAAGCAAATAAAGGGATATTTACGAGGAGTTAACGGAGAAGTCAAGTCGGGTGAACGTGACTCCTCTGAGGGTTCAAGGGTCAGCCGAGAATCTATGATCTGGAAGCGTGGCTATGACTGACGTGCAGGGTTATAAATGGGACGGTTTTTCTCCCGCGGGATAGCCAAGGAACTCTTCTCGAAGATATCCTTGGATATTCCTAAAGGACCTCTGCCGAGGATGCTGGAAGGAAACGGAGATAAAAGCTCGTCCCATGAGAAATCTACAATTAAATGTCGAAAGCAATATAAAAAGTCTACTTTCAAAAGTTACATTACTTTGTGCCTGTCCTAGAGTGTAATAATGCCGCAACAAAGTATTTCGTAAACTGTCTGCAAGTAGCATTAGACTGATTGATAAACGCATACTGCAGCCAACATAAGCACATGCTGTATCTTAGCAGAAGGACTCTTGGTAACTTCGACACTTTCGACGGACTAATTGGTGTTCATCCACGAGATAACAAATTATCTCGAGTATAACGAGGAATGTAAGTACACATAATTAGCGTACTACACTGGAGGAATGCAATTAGTTGAAGCAATAATTGGCTTAAGAATTCTTTTGAAAGGGAATCAAAAAAGAACCAGTTAGGATAATTTGATACGATTGTAAAAATCGAAAAATCTCGAGTTTAAATTGAAAACGCGTATTCGATGTTTCGTCATAAGAGAGAAAAAAATTGAAAATAATAAATAGAGAAGAGAAGGAAAAATTAAGCAATAAAAAATAAAAGCAATCGAGAGACTGAAGTTTTGAACTTCTATTCGAAAACCCATCCTGGGATAAAATCAATAAAGGCTCAAAATCTGATGGGACAATCTCTGCATAGTCTTCCACCTTTTGGATCTCGTCCCTTTGTGGATACCTCCAGCAAGATAAAATTGAGTCTTGGAAAGTATTAGCCGGATAAAAGGCAGCCGCTCTCGACGGATGAATGATCTTCGATTGAACCTAGGAACAGACCGGACCGGAACAGCCACATATTTTTCTGACGTGGCCATGAGTGTGCGCGAGTCGACAGCGCGTGCTATCAACTGCCGGGAAACTTTTTACATTATGTCAACTTACGCGCGAAATGGACTGGTCGCTCGAGAAACAGACGAAGATAAAGATAGGGTTGGCAGGCATGTGGATAGAGAACGGGAATGAGGGGTGGAGAGAAAGAGTGAGAAGAAGGCTGAAGATGTATAAAAGGAAACTTCAGATAAAACAGAACAAGGAAGATATGGAATGAGATATGTACAGAGAAAACTGATACGTAACTCTATCCAGTTCGATGGACGTGATCTTATTCTTTATTTTTCTTTTTTTTTTTCTTTTCAAGGAAGTCTTATTTTACTTTCGCCTTCCATTTCTCCATCCGTCTGCTTTCATTCATTTTCTCCCTTGATATTTGACCTCCTACAATTCCGAAAAATAAGTAGTAACTCCTTTCTCAAATATGACTTCTTTCCATTTCAGTAGTATTATACAGCATAAATGTCACAGGCACTATAGGATCCGTATGCATAAATGTTCACGTCTATTTCTGTAAAAGGTTCCACTCGTTATCATAATTTTATTAGTGCTGATACGATGGAATTTCGCGATGAAGGGCAAAGCCAACGGGGAATGCTATTTTGAATATTATTGTTGTAACAGGGAATTGACTTCTTCTTCTTTTACCTTTTTCTTTAGGTTCTCATTGTTAATAACAAAAAATATAAATTGTGTGCAACATTTTTTTCCCAAAACGTTTTAACGTAACCGCAAAACCATTTCACAAGATTCTGCCCAGATTAGTTCGAGTTCTCGCCGCAACGTTTCTCGCTCGATCGGGTTCAGTTTTTGCTGACTCGCTGACTCGCACCCAGATGATTATGCTGCGTCTCGAAGACTCGACGCCCACCGAGAACACTTTACTTAATGCTCTCTACGAACTTGAAGGAAACTGATCGGGTTTGTGTTTTGTCGTTCCTACACTACTGTTTTTGCTACCTTGCTTGGGGACCCTCGAACTCACGCGATCATGTTTATGCATTAAACGTAGAGTCAACAACAAATAATAAATAGAGTGTCAACAGAAAAACAGGTTAACTTATGAGATTTGGTACAAGTGTTTCAGAACATCGTTCAGCTTTAAATAAAAAAAAAGTTGTGATTTCATTAAATCGTAATAAAAACTTCTTAAAAAAGACAATAAAGCGAATGGGTTCTCTCTGTTCTCATCTTTTCCATTGGTTGCACGATAACGCTCCCATTACAAAGTGCAGCAAAACGCGATTTTTTAAAACATTTTCAGTAACGATAAAACTGGTGTTTATCGTCCTAATGGGACGAAATGAAAGAGTTAATTATTAAAAAAAATATATATATAAAAAAGCAAGAACAACAAAAGAAAGAAACAAAAAAAGAAAAATAGAATAAAGCTGCCAATAACATGCAAATCGGCAGCAATAAAGAAATTTATCGCAATAAAACTGGACGATGACGATTATTGTCTTGCGGAACTTTAACGTGCCCATATTAAAGTGCAGTTTATTAAGTTCTTTCCTCTTGCTCTTGTTCACTTTTTTTATTCCCTTCCATTTTACTCGTCGCGTTTAACGACCGTCGACATATTCTTGCTAATCTGTTCTATTGTACTCTCGCCCGCGTAGTTTATGGCCACCGACGTGAAATTCATGGTTAGCAATAAGTACTGTCAGGGTGTAAAAGTTCTCATTCAGAGAAATGGTGGGTCTGCTATAGGTAGGTGGTGTCATTCGTATTAGGATTATCGGTACTAGTATTTTATCTGCATCCCTTTTAAGCAGCATTGCACATTCTTTTGGGAATATTCCTCACTAGATCCTAGAACAACAAGTCAATACTATTATCTTTACCATTCAAGAGACAATGGTAAATAGATTCAATCTTATAGAATTTTGTGAGTGCGCAATTGGTGATACTTTAAAATAACAAATTGGCTATAACGGTTTGATGATGTAACAGTCAATTTTCTCGGATTTTTTGAAGCAACTCGCAAATGTTTACGGTTTCATTGAAATAAAGGGAGCCAGTGAGCTTTAGTTGTTACCTTGAAATAAAATTGAAGTTAACGGAATGACGTTATCTTACCCAAGACAATGGAAGCACCCTTTCAATTTAATTTCGTTGAAATCTTCTCAAGAGGGTCGGTATAGATACTTACTTACCCCATTTCGTGATCTAAAGTGGCTTTCGTCACTCCTCCACTTCCCGAATTTCAAATATTTCGGTCAAACCGAGCGAGGCTCAAATAAGTACATTTATGCATATATCTGCCTTTTTGCAAATTCATGACGATATATCGTTCTAATTTTTCTCTTACATTTTATCAACATCTCAGTTAATACATTGACAGTATAGGAATTGAATCCGAAAATTCACAAATAATTGGCGGAGAAACATGAGTATGTCTTGAAAGAAATGTTTTTTCCACTTTATGTATCAAGAGATTCGGTCGAGTCTTGCGCCAAGTACAGGCAACCGACTGTACATACATACAACTCACGGCCCACCGAGACTTTTCACCCGAGTCAATTCTTGTACCTGTGTTTGGAGTCAAAAATATTATGAACCACTATATATGTGAGATAAATTTATTGATACATTCACTATAGAAATTTAGAGTTTTTAATAGATTGTTACCAAGATCAATACGAGTAGTATACCAGATCAGGACGTATTCAGTTCCATCGTCGTCTTTGCAACTCCATTTAATTTTCTACGTAACAGATGACGCTGGTTAAGAAACGCGGTTGAGTCTTGAGCCAAGTAATAGGCAACCGGCGGTACAGACAAAGCGAAGAAGCAAGTCATGTAATCAGAGCGTCATTAATGGCGTCCTGCTTGTCGACGCCGTCCGGTGAGGCAAGAGAGGAGACTGAGCGGAGACTATTTACGTACGTCAGCCCGTGCGTGTATGGGAGAGAGCACTCCGGTGCGAATGAGACGCCAAACCTTACGAGAGCAACACTAGCGTCATATTGCCGACTCGTGCGCACTAGTGCCGTACGAAAAGGACGCAACGAGCGACGCTTTGGCGTTTCGCTCACACCATGGCACCCTCTGTTACGCGCACGACCTGAGGTGCGTAAATAATCCTGCCCACTCTCCTCTCTTACCTTTACCGCACGACATCTATGTACATATGTACAAGCTGGACATCATTAATAACGCTCAGTGTAATTGTGTTTCGAATCGAAGAATACGAAATATATATTTATGGTGTCTTTGAATAAAACACAACAAATATTGAAATCACATCATAATGCCAAAGACATAAGTCACTACACATCTGCTTATTATATGACCTAGCAATAGTTTATCATATTAATTGTATTTTCAAAATTTTCTACAATGTCTTCACTACTCCTTTGCGCTATTATTGCTGCTAATTATGATTTAATAGTCAATGAATAATTAATAACGCGTGCCTTACTTACTTCAATAAATGAGTATTTAGTATGCTTCCTGAAATTCACTAACAGACGGTAAAAATGGTGTCATGTCTCTCATATGCATCTAAATGCAACGATATATGTATAATAACGCTAGCAATATTAGCAATGAATACGTTACTTCGCTAGAAGTTTATAGTGTCAAGCTTTCGATATGGAATTACCTAACGCTTTATTCATTATTAATTGACTATTAAATCATAATTAGATATAAGCAGTGGTAATAACACAAAAGAGTAGTGAAGTAGATATAGAAAATTTTATAAATATAATTTATACGATGGATTATTGCTAGATAATATAATTAGCAGATTTTTAGTGACTTATGTGCTTGGAATTGTGATGTGATTTCAATATCTTTTGTTAGGGGAATTAACAGCAGTCTTGTACTTGGCGAGTTTCTTTTTACACGAAAGCATTTTTGTTGCTGTAATACTGTGTCTAGCAACAAACAAAGTTTCAATTTCATCATATTCAGATTTTGCATATGCGCTCTGATTCATCGTGAATATAATAACTTAGCTCTTGAGCGCATTTGCGTTAAATCAAATGCTTCATAAAATACAGAAAAATATAGTTCGTTCGGATGAGACGATTTCCGTTGTTAAGAAAACTATACGATTCCGTATTACAGAGAATATTGCCAATCGGAAATGCAGTCCTATCTCATCGAACTACATTCCTACCCATATTCCTATGCAATATATCTTATACGTATACGCCAAGTTATAAGAACACGATTGACATTAATATAGCCAGCAGGTATATATACCAAACGAGATTCCCTTGGGAAACGTCAAGTGCCATCGGATGCGCGACATAACGAGAAACTCCATTCGTAATTTACGGAAATTGCAGCGCTACTGAATTTACTCGGTAACTCTAATTAGCCTGACCCTCCTTATACCCTCCCGCCCCTTGTTAAGGTTCATCGTATGTTTATTCCCTCCATAATCATTCGATGCATCCTCTTTTCGTTGCATCTGCTTTACTCTGCCAGTTCTGTCCCATTGAGAGTTCGCGTTGAGGTCGAATATATCATAGAAATATTTCTTTTCACATTGACAGCAACAGTAACGCAAATATATGATATGGCATGAATATATATATTTAATGAAAATTACAAGCTGCAACTTTTTTTTACTAATTCGTTCTAAATACAGTCGCACGTAACATTTGCTACGTGACCGGAACAATGCGAGGTCTTTATGATTCACACTCATTGTGTCGAAATAAATGGCGACAGTTACGGAAGGTATAGGAATTAAAAAATCCCGGATAACAGGACAGAAGACACTGGATCCCCGAAGGTGCTTTACGTAATAGAAAAAAGTCCTGACTTTTCATAAAAACTGTTAACAGCATCGGCCAAGCTTTGAAACCGACTGTTAAAATCCGTTCTTCATTAAACGGCGTGCACACAGACTGGCGAAATAGCTGCGCTGTACCGGCAGTTTCGGCTGCTAAGCCGCAGCGAGTTTCAGACACTGGTGTCCCCTACTTCAACCTTTACTGCGACTACCCTTCTGTGGCAACCACGATAATTTATGTAGCGTAATAGTGCGTACGCCCATTTGAAATAAAACGGAGACATATTTCATTTTAGCTGCTTTTTTAAATATACCGAGTGCAACGTGAAAGGGCAAGACTCCTGTAAATAATAAATAGTCTCGGGAAGGTAATCAAAGTTCTATCAGGATGTTAACAAGGGCGATCTGATGCAGTACCCTGAAGTTGCTCTCAGAACATAATTCAAGGCGCTAATCCAATTGTGCTTGGCAATTTGAGGGGATTAATAAACACGATAAGGATAAAAGGTACTTAAACCATCCTTATGATGAGGCTTATTTATTCCAAATCAAAATAAAGTAGGGGGTCTAAGGAATTTCTTTATGTTCAAAGCCACAAGATTATCTCTTCGAAGTATATTTTAATCGTAAATGTATTAACAATAAAAATTCTAATATGTTGATGGTAACAACGATAAAGAATCGACAGTACCTTTTTAATCTAGTGTACAAGAGGAAGGGAAACCAATTTATTGAGAGAGAGAGAGAGAGAGAGAGAGAGAGAATGGCAATAAAAATTCGTCATGATAATTCCTCGGAATTCCAGATCTCTAAAGTCAGGTAGATATGTACGTATATCTAGCCCGCCAAAGTCGTAACTGGACTTATCTGCTCGGCCATGGAGTCTTGAACAGGTAAGGTATACTTAGTATCCTTATCTGAGGCTCGTAAAGCCTGCTGCGTTTACCATCCTACCCGTAGATTCGTTTCTTGGTAGGACTGTCGTTAAAAAAAGCATTTAACTTCGAAACCGTAAAGTCTGAATCTCTTTCGCGGATCGACAAGAATAGAGAGGTATGGGCCTGAAAAAGAAGAAATGAGGCGAAAATGAGAAAATAGATAGAGTACCAATGTATTGTAATACAAGAACAGAAAGACAAGTCAAGCTATATATAGAATAATATATGTATATAGCTCAATATAGGGGACACGTAGGGTAAGTAGGTATAGGTAAGCAGTATTAGTATTCTATAGGCCAGTTATACACTAGATATATAAGATAGGTATGCAGAAACGTTAGGTGGCAGGAAGGCATAGAGAGATCGTTAAAAGCTCATTTCTAGTCTCCTCTTCATCCCTTGGCACTCTCAGGAACTTCAACCCCTTTTTGAAAGCTTCTTTTTCCCTCATTTTTCAATCGAGAATCCTGCCCCCTCGTCCCTTTCCAGATATCTATGCTTCATCCCTCACGTTCCTTACAGTCCCATGAAATCGATCCAGAACAGGGACAGGTTCCTGACATCTGCTCCATATTGAAAGACTCTTTTTCCAGCCTTACTTTTATTTCCTTCTTTTGGCATTTTTACTATATTCTTACTCTTTATTATATTAGGACGCAACGGGGCCCAACCACTGTTCTTTTTTCGGTTTTATCTTTTTCTTAACACATATTCATCCAGTCATAGTAAGGGAAAATGTATTAGCGACATATGAGAATTTTAACTTTCGAAGTATACATTATCAGGTATAAAATTACTATACGTACTCGAGTAATGCTTAAAACAGAAAAAATAAGTTTATGTAGCTTCTAATGGGTTTCAAGAAGGATTTTTGATTTTAGTTAGAAATTCCTAAAAAGGTATATCCGCTTTTCCCCATACCGTTCTAGCAGCAGATATTTCGAAACCATTTGATAGGGCCGTGTACTTTGTATTTTTTTCAAGTATCATTATGCCTGATAAGCATTTCCTATCTGTTCCTGGTTCATTCGTTTACCCGTAGAGTTATGAGTTAATGAAATCAACATTTGTAAGTATTGCCTGACGAACTAAGTGGAAAAATAAACTTTCGTTAGAAACTTTTTTGTTTATTAATTATTTTTATTACGATTGCCTTTACACTGAATGAAACGTAATTGTATCTAAAATAATGTGTTTCGTAAAAATTCATTTCCAATTTGACAATAAATAATTCAAAAAATGAAGTTAATTGTTTAGGTGAAATTTGATGAATCTGACCAGATTTAATTATTTTATAAAAAAAAAATATGAAGAAATATTAAAAAATTTTTTTCATTCTACTCAATAGACAACCGTCAACGATTTCCACAGAAATGCACAAGAATCTTATGGAAACTCGTTTGGGGAGGGGGCGAGGAAGAGAGAGAAAGAGAGAGAATCTATAACGGCAACCAAGATTGGCTGTAGAATAAGGAGGATGGCTAACAAAAAATTTAGGAAACCTTAGAATAGATTATGTCGGAACACTGAAGTGGATCTGCCGAGATGTCGTTCGCTTCGTCAAAATCTGCCAGAGTTACGCGCAGTTCTAGATATTCATTCGTAGTGCCCATTTCGGTATATAATACTATACGTTCCTGAAACTCTGTCTGAAGAGGGTGGCTTTGCCCACTAAGGGTTGAAAATGGACCGCAGTGATTTCGTCTTATCCGTTTCCAAACCATTGACCGCCCCACGACATTACTGAATAGAAACCACCCCCCCCCCCCTCTGAAAACACAACCCAAGAAGACACCCACCTCTATGGAAAGTTTTCGTTATTTTTTTTCACAAGGGAGGAACGTATCGTTGGTCTGCTTGGGGTATATTTTTTTTTCTGTGAAAACGGAAGAAGGTTACACGTACGCGCACACATGAATTTATCCGAGACTCCTATGGAATTCTTATTGTTAGCCGAAGCAGGCAAATGCACAGTGTGCAAAACAACAAATAAAATTCTCCCAAGTATCCAGGGGAGTTTAACGTTGTCGCAAAGGGATGAGGATCCGTACCTAGGCGAACAGAATTATTCCCGAGGTATTTATTTGCCGGAAGTATAAATTTAACATCGCCAGTGCATTTTGCGACCCGGCCAACTGCAGTTATGTATGCATTTATGCAGGTGCGCTGCGAATTAATAATTGTCTAGGGATTTATCGCGCGTTACGTTGCGTGTATTGCTATATAGAGCTCCAGTTGTGTACGTAGCAGGGTATTGCATTTTTCAATCCTATATATTATACTACATCCTACGTATCTATATACATATTATATCATCCCTTATCGTAATCCACATTAACGATACTTTAATTTCATATGACAGTATCATCGCATGCGTGTATGTATTCCTCTTTTCAAAACTATATTTCGTTTATACACTTTTGTATATCGTAATCCACTCTTCTATCTCTTCAGTTGCTAATTCTCAGTTTAATTATAGAGATCTTTCTAATCTCTTTTACCACTTGGTATTGCTTTTAATTACTACTGTGCAAACTTGAAGTTTATGCTATGTAAACGCATTCCTTTCGAATGGCTTATTTTGCCTGATAGGACCAGAAGTGCAACCCTCCCATCACTTTTCAAATCACTTTATTTGTTCCGTAAGTTATTTGATATTATAATTTTTTTTTCAAACATATGAATATTTTATTGAAAACAAAAATATATTTTCTGCGAAAATTCATTACAAAGAAGGCTACGAAAATAAAATTAATGGCGAAACTAACGGGGCCATTACGTTTTTTCCATTACTCGTTAATCATTTAATTTCTTTCATGCTATCTTTTAAATGATGTTTAGTAAAAAACCATTTAATTTTTGTATTCCATGAAACCTTTAGATATTTCATTACTAGTGAGACAAGGCATTTGAAATGAAAAATGAGTATTAAATAATTTATGGAATAAATAAATAACTACGGTAAGTTGAAAAGTAATGGAAGGCTCGCAATTCTGGATAGAATCAATATTCGTAATAAAAATATCTAAGCCACTAGACAGTAGGTCACTCAAAGCCCAAACCAACAAGTACGTTGTACCTAGTACGTACCATACAAGTAGAGGCAGGACAAGCGGCCTTTCATGGGAAAACAAGGTGCTGGCAGTTTAATCAGTCGGGCAAACATTTGTGAATTGGGAGAACGATCGGCCAACGTGTATTCTCTCTGCTGTGAAAAGCCTGGAAATAGACTGATGAAAATTTCTATAATAACAATAAGGATAAGTTTCCGCGTGCTTTTGCATAAATTACGATTTGAACTTTTATAATCTTTTAGTGACACGAAAGCTTTTCGTGCTTCATCCTCGCGCTTGGTTAGCAACGATGGTAGAAATATCGAGGTCGACGTCGCTTGGACAATCCATTGGATATAGAGGTAAACACTTCGGCAGATTGCGGTTGCAACACTTAACTCGCAAGTTTTTCAAAGTGCCGCAGGGACTTCGCAAGCGTCGCTGCAGCTGAAGATATTCTATCGCCGCAGGACACGCACCTAATTGTTTCGTCCTTTGTTTTCACGAAAGTTCCCGTGCGACCCAGTTGCTAGGAAAGTTTACCCATTAGAATTGATTATTCCCTGTACGTTAAGTGCCGGAGTACAATTACCTTCTATTAAGAGAACTCCTTTTTGTCAATGAAGAAGAGAGAAGAAAATATCTAAAGGTATAACTTTTTTTTTTACCATACAATTACAAGATATTGAATTAAATTACAAAAGAATTTATTAATGCTCTATTCTCCTTGTACCCTTCATGCGATTTTGATCATCGTTGAATTTAATATATGTATGTGAACGTATTAAGTGGTTCACCAGATTTTCAGCCAATTTCCAAATTTACCCGTCATACAATGGAATTCTGTGAACCTAATTTTCAGGAAAATCCAGCGAATCGTATGAGGCAGTGAAATACCAAGTGGTTTGAACCATGTCATGCATTGGATTAATTTGATTAGACAGACCATGAGGACATAATGACAAAACCATTCTGGTTAGCCTGGTTTGCTATATAAATAGGTGGGACTACGGAATGTAAACCATTACACAACCTAAACGTAGTCAAGCATTAGCATACTACTGTTCTAAAGAAAATTAATATCTTAGCTTTGCTCCCCCTCGTAATTTCAATATACAGTTATTTCATGGGTAATACACATTAAAGATATTTCTTAAAGATCAAATAGATAACCAAAATCTATCTTAACAAATTTTCGACTAATTATTTCTATACAATACATTTATAAATTTCATTGATGGATCTATATTGTCTAAAATAGCGTGAAATCATTATAGAATTAATTTTTAATCAATCATGTGAGGTCCGTACCTCTTATCTTTTTTTACGCTTGCAACCTTCCTTTATTCTTTTACTGCCATACTAATTCTATAAAACCGTTAAATGATTAACGAGCGTTTGTCATGCGAGGGAAATGCACTTTTATTTCTCCACTACTGTTCTTCCTGCGAACTCGCTGATCGATGCCAATTACATTGGACTAACAGGAGATTTCCGTTATTTTTCTTCACTAAGAATCCGGAAGGTAGAACTAAACTACAATGATAAGAATTTACTTACGATAATTGTATAGTAATTAATGGTAATTGCGTAAACGTCAGCATATAACAGCAAACGGAATACTGGAATAACGTAGAATCGAATCTTTCAAATTGACTCATTTAATGAAATTCAGAAAACACCACGTTTTAAATAAAAAATGGTATTATAATTTTATT
This sequence comes from Cephus spinipes, assembly GCA_963971525.1. Lineage (NCBI taxonomy): Eukaryota > Metazoa > Arthropoda > Insecta > Hymenoptera > Cephidae > Cephus > Cephus spinipes. The sequence continues at coordinate 6,629,411 of OZ020578.1, read as the reverse complement.
TAAAGATATCATATTTCTATGGACTTTAATTGGACTTCCACGTGACCTGAAAATTATTCTTTTGATGGACAGAGGTTAAATCGGTTTAAGAAAAACCGATTTCAAGGCGATTTTCTAGGAGACTCAAAATTCGTGTCACGTTTTCTTATTCATACGTGCATAAGCTGCGAGTCAGAGGATTGGACGAGGTCGTTGCTATTCCGCAGGTTCCTATCGATGGAAGTAACCCTGTAAAAATAACTTCTAGATACGGGCCTGAGGGTATTTGCCGAGCTGTTCATTGAACCGTTCGGAAGCGACTGTATTTTACGGATTTTATGGATCGTTATTATATGTATAGGTTTTGAGGAAGGATCTACTCAAATTTGAACAATATACAGTGTTCATGATTCCAAGGATGCTAGGAGTGATATGTATTTTATATTAGTCATTAGCACCTGCAGCATATCCCTTATTTGTCTTTATGTATGATACACACAAAGAACACCTTATATTTGAGGAAAATTCTTATGGGACTTCTTTGTCCCCTCCAGCGAAATATTTTGCGGTTAAAGCGACCTGCTTTATCGAACTCTTTTGATTTCTGTATTAAATATCAAGAAATTGGATTAACTATATCATTTGTAAAACTCTGTAATATTTCGAATATCTTTTTATATTATAGCTTTATAATATTTCATGATTTCAGTAATTTCATTATAATTTCAACATATTAATATTATTATGACGACGGAGATGCCGAACGATGTACTTTACCTCTACCTATACAAAATTCAAGTAAAATTAGCCCTACGTAATTAAGCGAATACATTAAAACATAAATAAATTATAATTAGAGTGGTACCATAATGCTACACACTGATGATAAATTGTGAAAATGATGCGTTTACTAAATTCATTAGTAACGATTTTCTAGCTAATTAAGAATGCTTACAGCATTCCAATGATAAGAAATTTTTTTTTCAGAAGACACCAATCTACCGGTCCACACGGTTACCGCCGAAGCTGGTAGTAACATATCCCTAGCTTGCCCCGGAGTCTCAGAGCATTCTCTGGTGGCAACGTTAGAGTGGCGAGTCAATGATAATCGAATCCTCGTCTACTCAACAAGCTCAACAACAGGATTCGATCCACATAATCACATAACGTTGTCGCCTTCGAATTACGCTCTCGTCTTTGATCCAGTGAAGTCATCCGATACCGGGGAGTACAAGTGTCTGGTTAACAACAGAAACATACCGGAAGCAGTAGTCAGATTGTTGGTTCAAGGTAAGTGTTGTAATTGTACATACAAGGTTCCAAGAAATAATAATAACATTTTATTATCAGTTCAAAATTATGTTGCTCAATGTCACTCTTATTGAGACATTAAAATGATTGACTATTGTTTTACCGTTTAAACGAGCGTCGCGAGTAAATTAAAAATTAACTCTCACGTTAAATTCGGTTCGTTGGCAGGAATCCAGTAAACTGTGTGGGACAGGTGTATTTGTGTTCAGTGCTGCGGTCCATAATTCTCTGCTCTGAAGCACTGGGCTATCTTCACTTTGTGTTCTACATGTTGCTACTCATGTTGCTCAGCCTATTTTCTCTTTTTCTTCCTCTCACTTTCCCATTCTGTCCTCTTTCTCGTTCTCTTTCCTTCCTTCTCATTTTCAGTTTCTATCTCTTTTGCTCTGGTGCATACACATGTTGCAACACAGTTCGACCCCGCGAACCATCACGCTTTCCATGACTGGCTTAGCCCAGCTAAACGTATGCGGTTTATTAAATGAACTTTACTAATGTAGACGCTTTTTCCAGGGACTAGTTGTATGTTGTCTATTCATAATTTTCGTCAAGGGTCCAATTATGGCTCAAAAATAGTCGCATGCTATACAGATCTCGCTTAATTTAAATGGATGAATTAGGTCTGATTGCTATGACGCGATTACTTTGGTTAATTAATATTCGACAGTATTACTTTACGAACAGAGCCGTGGTCAAGTAAACACTTTGCGATAACAAAAAGTTCGAGTACTGCATTTTGAGACGAATAATTCTTTTTCGGATTTCAAAATAATAATATTTACCGATGATTAAGAATTTCGAATACGTGCAATTTTTTCACGAATTTATCAATAATTTTTTGCATGAAATTTAACTAATAACGACGTTTTAAATTTAAGCATAGAATTTTAAATCCGTCAAATTGATGGGCTTCATAAATCTAGTGTTAAATGTTACGTAGGATAGTCTGAGCAAAGGAAGTAAAAGTGTAGTGAAAAGGGTAAAATAAAAAGAATATTGAAGATGGAGTAATCGGTTTTACCGTAGAACTTCAACAATGAATCAGGTGAATATATATAAATCTGTGATAGAGTGGGAATTATTTGCAATTTTGATGATTTTAAAAAACTTTTTGTTGAGCTGTGAACGAGCGAAAGCTCAGCTTAATTGTACATTAGCGGGACGGTTCGTAACTTCCTGGCCACTCAGCCGCAGCGAAACATTAAAAAGCTTCGAAAGTTGAAAACTAAGATTAATTAAACAGCTCTCCCACTACGTTACTTATTGCTTAGCGCTGACTACCAGTACTGTGACTCTTTTTTCTACAAAGCGAAAACAGTTTGATACTGCGGTAAACGATCGCAGAGCTTTCAAAGCACGCGAAAGTGAGTCAAGTGAAACTGTTTAGTCTGTTGAAACATAGAAGAAATTAATTAACAAATGTATAAAGTAGGGGGTGAACGTTAATCGACTAAGAGGTACAGAAATTGTTACATGAAAATGTCAGGTACGAGAATAATCTACGTTATCTTTTCAATATTCCATAATTGCTGGATTCGGACTGATAGTCGAACATTGAAAATTAATGAGAAAACCGTCAGACTGTCTATATTCACTCAAGTTAAAATTTAGTCCTCAAAAGATTTTCGATGAAGATAATTATACGAATTCTCTTTTACGAGTAGATCGATAATATATCTACGTTTACTCTATCTTACGTCTGACTCGCGTCCGTCTATTACTACTTTGGTCCAATGAAAAGTTCGAGAGCCAATTATAATGCTTCATTACTTTTGAAACTAGTTCTGAAGGCACATGCCGGTAATGGGAGTAGCGTTTCCAAAAGCTTTCGCATAAGAATTTTACTACATGCCTTGATACTCTGTTAGTTTGGCTGGGTACTACGGTGCGAATCTACTAATAGAGGCCAAGTAAAAGTGGAGAAGTAATTCGAGCAAAATTATTGGTCCCTGATCGCAAGTTTAACAAAGCCAATTTGTGGCTCTTCGAAGTATCCTATGCAATGTGCAGGACTCGTATGAGGTTCGTATAGGTCATCTTGGCGTTAAAGTTATCAAGTAAAGTTACTGGTCTTGTAAGACAAGTAGGTATATGAACATACATACCTAGTCAGGTACAAGGTAGGTAGATATACAAGGCTCAAATTTCTAGAGAAATTTCACTGGGTTCACGAGCTGGATAATTGTGTGGGCTGTGAAATTGCTTTACTTGAGCATCGAGCAGTCCCAGATGATTTCTTGTCTATGCAATTACAACCTTTACCTGCTGGGAGACCTGTTGAACCCGTCTGGCTAGCTGCAAAATGAAGTTTAACTACACGTTTGGGCTCCAGTCTGCGAATCTATATATCACTTTGTTCAGAACAGATATATGAAGATGCATGAACGCAATCGATGCACTTTCAAATGAATACATATAAGCTTGCTTTTCTCGAAGGATTCTTGTGACAATATGTCACGCACCACCACATGAACATGTAGTCAGATTACGAATTCAATGTGTTTTTTTTTGACAGTTGAGACACAATGCAATCTTTAAGAAATCGCACGTGGAGTTCCATAAAAAAACAGAATTGCTTGCTTAAATTGAAAAAAAAAGTATTTCAGTGCAAAGTATGCACACATACATACTTTGCAATAAAAGTTCTATATAGAGCTACGTGCAGCTTGTTAGAAACTTCATTGTTTTCGATCTGTCAAAAAAAAATCATCGACCTCGTTAATTGATTAAGTCCAATGGCAAACAAATGAAGAATCCTCATATGTATGCATTTAAAATAATGCTGTAGCATCTTTCAAAGATTTTTATTGATATTTATGTTTTCAAATTTTCTCAATTATTTTTGGAAACTTGCTTAATATAAACTTAAGAGGTACCGAGATGAATAGCAACGTACAAAGTTTCAATCTCATATTCAACTTGTAACTGATTCATTGAAGTTTGCATATGCACTTCCAGTATACGTATGTAAATAGATACCTGCATAATCCATCCAACAATAGAATAGCACCCACGAATTTTTTTTTATATATTTCTTATGTTCCTCGTATGCTTAAATGCGAGGAAAATTTTGTCGAGTGCACTATCTGTACCAGGAGGGAGATGCAATATCGATGCATTCGAGATTTTCTCAAATATGTAGGACATGATATAGTATGCTATTCTTGTACTGTATTGCAGGCATACTTGTATTGTATTGTATGTACGTCGGCACGAAATATGTGGATTGCGCAATGATTCAGTATATTGAACTGTGCGCTGAGTGAATTGATTGCTAATAAGCTGAAAATCAGGTTTGCAAGTGAATCTTTGAGGCGATGAAACCTATCTTGAAAGCCACAAAATATCATTTTTATATTATTCATTGAACCCTTTTTATCAGAGATGTACTTGATATGGGGAAAATGCATTCTTTCAGGAAATCCGCTAGGACAACGTTATCCGCGGTTACGGATGACAAATCCTATTTTACAAAAAGCTTTCTGAAAATAGTCACAACGGACAGCTGGGAAAAAGAAATACCCTGCTACTAACAATATGTTTACGAGTAGCAAATAGTGTTTGAATTGTGGAAATCGGTAAAAAAAATAAAATAGGTACTATCTTTTGTTTTTGCAAAAGAATTATTTTACCTGTAGCACTAATTACTTTAATTCTGTTTCATGCTGTGAGTTACATCGATGCCGAATCATTTCAAAGAGGAAACTCTTTTCAGATAGTGGGAAATTGCTCTGCAAAAACAGTTTCAACCTGGTGGGATCCCTTTTCCGACAGGAAGCCGGCAAAACCTGATTCCCCGTATTTTCCCAGGAGTTTTCTCCACAACCCCTTTAGCTTCAACTTATCTTGCCCTCCTTCACCCCCAAGAACCCGCAAATTCCTCCTGAGATTCGTCAGGGGTGAACATCTTAACGGTCTTGCAGCGACTGGTAATGACTGGGCTCCCTCGAGGATCGTATTACTAGAGCAGTAAAATTTCAAACCCTGCCTGACTCTCCTTTATTTTTATATACGTCCCTCTTATACACACTCGATGAATATTTGTGTCGAGAATCTGATATTAAATCTACTTTAATTTTTTAACTTTTTTTGTTGCGAAAAATACTTCGTGTAAGGATAGTAAAGTTATATTTGTGCTTGAATTTAACCGCTTATCGTTCAGCCTTGTAGTCTATTCAGCGAAAGAGTAGTCTTTGATCCTGGATGGGTCAAGTCAGACCATACAAACGGAAGCCACTCTTTTGCTGGGTTCAGTATACATATATGTATGCAGCACTGGCTTTCACATATAGATTTTTTACAATTGGCCTAGCTTTGAGTTCTTATTGGGTGGAACACTTTAAATAAAAACGCTATAATGACAATCATTACTGACTTAGCAATGGAAAAATGCTGGATGATATCTAGGGTTCCCTGCAATAGTAATCGACGATAGGTCAGACATAGCAAATAGTACTAATCTAGCTGTCACAATGATGATTATGGAATGCTCAGAAAAAATGTTCTGCAAATATTACAGCAATATGAATAATTTATATTATTTTTACCGGTGACCGATTAAGATAAAATTTTAAAAAGGGATGAATGTATTTAACTCACGGTTGTCACACGTGTAAGTGGAACTCAAAACTGTCATTGCTGGGTTGCTCAAAATGAGGAGTGTAACATTCTACGCACTGACTCACCAGCCTAATTCGTAAATGTTACTTTGATTAATAATTATAATGGTTAATACTGCATTATCTGGAAAAATCTTAAAATAAATAGGAAAAAGTTGAATACATTAAGCTCATTCTAATTTTGAACAGAGCATTTGTTATTTATATTATATTTTGATTGTTTAACAATTTTGTATTTATTTCCATTATATTTGTATTTTATTATAGTATACGCGATAAAAATGAATCAATATTGGTTTTTGCTTTTTACAGTGCTTCGAGGAGCAAAGTCTTGCTTTCCGTGAAAAATTAGATACTTATTGTATTGGCATAAAAGGTATTGGTTCAGAAATGGCCAATTATTAGCAACCGTAGGTCGGTCAAGTGTTGGCCTATCGGATCGTCTAACGAATCCTATATGTGGGTTGAGCCTCTGGAAGAACTCGGTAATCAATACAATAGGCATTTGTGTGGTAATTTTGAACGTTAGAAGCATGTAACGCTTCACGCTAGAGGCTTAATATTAGTACATCACTCAATATAATTAACTGATAACATACCTGATCCTGTTATTGGTTTTATATTATTATGATTATTGCCAATATCATGGTTAATGGAGCAAAAATCACTTTGACGTAGGTTGCAGCTCTGGGCGGCATTGTTTAAATTCACTGAAAATCGGACACGTTAGTTTCAGTTTGATAAATACGCAACGAGCGATTGAATCTGCACATAGTATAGGTGTCCTTAGAATATATATGCGCATTCATAATATCGCATGTGTGACCACGATAATTTATCGATAATTAGTTCTCGCACGAGAACCGCGAAGTGCATCCTGCACGAAGTGCAACTATCGGGATTATCCCCTACGGACGTAAGCATAGAATTTCCGAGAGTTTCAGAACTTGTGGCTGACTAGCACACGTCTTTTACTCCTTTGAGTCCGGTAAGTACACTTCCACCGTTTTGGAATTTAGAAGCGTGGAAAAGCTATGACCTTCCCTCGAAGTAGTTATTACAGATTTTACGCCATTTGAAGTATATCAAATTTGTGTCAAAAATTCATTGAGCTTTGTTTCTCTCGTTATAATATACATAAAGTAGAAAGAGCATCCATGGGCTAGATAGTTCAATATATATATTTGATTCTAATTTGTATTCCGAGACAATTTTTCTATTGCATCTAAACTATTAAGTAGCTACTTTGGCAGTTGATGGCTAGAAAATTTCACGAGGTACTATATACCGCTGTGAGTTACCCACCCTGCAGCCACCCTTGATTCTTTCACTAGGAAGTGCAATTTGAATTCGGTGAACTAGTTCAGTGCAAAACTTTCGAAGTTTACTCAAACTCTTCGGTCATACTTGGATAGTGGGATCCGTCCGTGCTGCATGGTTCTGCTATGCTCGTCCTTCTCACTTTTTTTACTTCGTTCTTTTTCTTTTTTCTAGCAATGGCGAAGAAAAAAGAAGGTTGAAAGTAGAAGTGGCGGATGAATTTGGGGTGCAAATTTACTTGTCCAACCTCCTAACGTTTTATTTTGAAAATTGAGTTATCTCCATTGTTTGCGTTAAATATTTGGGCCTGATTTAAATGTACTTCGTGAGAGCGCATCTTTCATGAATCCCGGAAGTTTAAAGCGAGTGACAGCTGAATTTGATTCGGATGTCTAACATTGTTTCAGAAAATTTGTAAAAATCTTATAACCTGTCAGATACTAAACTTGGATCCTTTAGAGACTCTTATGTTTTCCTTCTTATTCCGTTCTTCCTTATTTCCTGCTATCCTCTTTACTGTTACTTGACGCTACTATCTTCTTTTCTACACTTCCTCCAACCTTCTTTCGGACTCGGAAGCTTTCGAGATTAGGAGGTGGTATTACTTTCAGTTTGTTCAAAAGTATCCTAGCTGAACTGGTGTCCCGAGTGAATCGATTCCTTACCTTTTTCCTCTCTTTCTTCCCCTCCTCTCTTAATCTTTTATTCTGATGTTAGATGGGTTGGTAACATTCTCCAGTGAAAATTCACGTGGAAGTAGGACTCGTAAAAAGTGGACGATAGAATATTCCGAATGAGAAGTTGGTAGTACTACGTTCCTTTATTTTCTTCCGAACAGCCAGCTAATCAAGATTAGTAATATATCCGAAAGATGAATATATATGTATTAGGGTGTTTCAAAAAAAAAAAAAAATTTTTTTTTTTTCTAAGGGTGTTGAAAAATTGATAGTACATCTAAAAACAAAAATTTTGGTGCCTATTAGAGCCCTTAATATTAATATTAAGGTTTGCCTCTATTCATTTGTTGTTTTTCCATTTAAATAACACGTAAAAATTTGTTTTTGATTTTCGAATTTTTGTAACTTTGGACTGGTTGGTTTGCGTAACACCCAAGCGAGAGGATTTATAGGAAATTTCACGCTCTACAAAAAACGTCTGAAGGACAAAGTTCCTCAGATCAACCGTTTCAAAGATATCAGCGATTAAAAGTAACACTAATCAAAAATTTCAAATATTTTTCAATAAAACTACAAAAAAATATCATTTGCCATGTTTATATTATTTTTTATGTTAAATCACTAAAATTCTGTTAACCTGAGATTGGAAACTTTTTTTTTTTACTAATTAATTCAATACTTAACTCACAAAAAGCACAAATACATAAATATAGAGGTTGAAAATATCAAATAAATGATTTTTGGGTCTCTTTTATAATAAATTTCTTTTTTTTTTACTAAATACTAAGAAATTTTATTGAACAATTAATTCTTTATAACAAAAAACAATATTAACAACTTGTTATAAAAATTTTTTGACTTGAAAATATTACAGTTTTATAAGATTACTTTTATTGCAATTAGGATATCGTTTTCTATGTTCTGTCACAACTTGCAACAAATATTGAAGCTGTTCTTCATCTTTCGTTAAGCATCGATTATACTGCTCTATTAATGCCACGCCGCGTTCTGCTACATCATTCACAACTTGAAGTTTCCCAAAATACTCCAAGTTTTCTAAGAAATTCGGATTCTTTTTTTTGTTGAGATTTTGACTTTTTCTTCTTACGGTTTTTTTGTAAATTCCTCCATCGATTGTGATTTGAGGTTAGTTTTAAAAAAGCAGATTTTTTCTCTCTTGTCGGGATTTGTGCCGCACACCAAATTTCAAAAACTTTGTCGATAGTGATTGAAATGCTTTCTTTAACTGAAAAAGTTTTCGTTTCAAGATAATAAAATAAAAGTGACATGACCTCTTTCAGAGAGGGTAATTTTTTTCCAATTAATTCAGTTAACACATCACCAATCAAGTACACTGTTTTCACCATTATGGCCACAAAATTTGTAACTAATATATTTCAACTAATTAAATTAATAATATAACGGATTAAAAAAAACAATCAGTATCAATGAAGAAAGACAATGACGAGAAGATATAAGAAAGCGTTGAGAGCAGAGTAACTAAATGAAGTTATGAAAGGGAACCAAAAATCATTTATTTGACATATTTTACCTTTATATTCATGTATTTGTGCTTTTTGTGAGTTAAGTATTGAAATAATTAGTAAAAAAAAAGTTTCCAATCTCAGGTTAACAGAATTTTAGTGATTTAACATAAAAAATAATATAAACATGGCAAATGATATTTTTTTGCAGTTTTATTGAAAAATATTTGAAATTTTTGATTAGTGTTACTTTTAATCGCTGATATCTTTGAAACGGTTGATCTGAGGAACTTTGTCCTTCAGACGTTTTTTGTAGAGCGTGAAATTTCCTATAAATCCTCTCGCTTGGGTGTTACGCAAACCAACCAGTCCAAAGTTACAAAAATTCGAAAATCAAAAACAAATTTTTACGTGTTATTTAAATGGAAAAACAACAAATGAATAGAGGCAAACCTTAATATTAATATTAAGGGCTCTAATAGGCACCAAAATTTTTGTTTTTAGATGTACTATCAATTTTTCAACACCCTTAGAAAAAAAAAAAATTTTTTTTTTTTTTTGAAACACCCTAATATGTATACATGCTGTACGATGTGAAAATCTTTTAGATATATAGTAACAGGACCATTTATTTCGGACAAGGACACACTGGGACATTGATACATCGAAATTAATTGTTTACGAGCTACCTAAAACAGTCCACCCTTCTAATGTCGGCAGAAAGACGTTTCCATCCCTATCCATAAGCTCCGCCCCTGTCCTGTTCATATCTCCTCAAAGTAACTCTCGGATATACGTTCCTGCTATGCGTATCAGAGCCTCGTGTCCCTTGCACCACTTTAGCAAAGGGTCGTGCCCTTAATTAAGATCAGTACGGGAGCGTTTTGCATGTTCGAATTGCTACTCGGTTGGCTTCCCGTACCGTGATAATTCTACTGCGGCTACTGGTATATGTCTAGTAGTTCCAGGTATAAACAGCATCAATAAACACATCGTATTTAGAGACACAGTTGCACGTCATATACGCGCGTATGCATGTGCACGATATCTAATGCATGCGTGATATGCACTCATATGTGATATCGTATGAGCAATGCAAAACAAGTTACGTTCTTTACTGGTAACCGATGCCGGCGTTATATCAATCATTAAAACAAATATTTCTAAAATCCTCGTTTGCCGACTGAAGCCTATAGCTACATATATCGCGTGACATGTGTCCATATGTAGTAAAGTTCGTGTCACGAATGAAGCGTAAAACGAATTTAGAAAGAGACGAGGAGGGAAAAAGGTAAAAAGGATGAAGAATAGAAGAAAAATCGTACATTTTTTTTTTTTTTTTTCATTTCCACAGACATATGCCACTTAGATAGGAAAGATTGCCAGAAAAATTGAGACGATGCTTTTCCGAAAAACGAGAAGCACCCCTATGGTCTTCACTTTGTCACCTTTTTTTATCCCATATGCTATACTTCAATCGTATTTTACCCTTTTATCTTTTACATTTGCTTTCCTTTTCTCCTCAATTCTTTTATTGCACTCATTGTCGTTCTGCTTTTTCTTTGCCTAAGAAGTTTTTTGGAAATTGTTCAGAGTCACGATACTGTCAGGTATATACCTCTAGAAGCAGCAACTATACAAGTAAGTTTTTTATAGGTGTGCTTACTTTTGATCACGTTGCATTACTGTCAGGCTACCCTAATCTACCTACTACTACGTATCTATGGGTACGGAAGTTGTTGTCTATTCTCATTCGTTAGTGGTCGATTCTCACGTGCTTCTCGGCGTTAACGAGGACGAAACTTTCGTGATCTTGTAAAGGCAGTAGGACGCGGAAACGCGACCACTGCGAGGCCAGAACATTGTGGAAATACATCCAGTAGAGGGTGTTGGAGAGATTGCGGTAAAATGGAGTCCCGAAGGAAAGTTGAAATTTCCTTCCATAATTGTATTCACGGTCGAGGGAATTGTTCTTGTAACAGCTGGCGAACACGCGATACAATTATCGCCAGTGGAACTGGCATAAGAGAAATGTGAGATATACGGTTATCCATTATTGTCTGAAATTGTCTAAAGGGGTATGGGACCATCTTGGTGCAACTCTCCTCACAGTCCCTGTACAGTGCCAATTTGACAAAGAATTCCTGTTAGGTATTAAAAGAGCAATACCTGAAATTGTAACATTGAATAGCAAAAGAAATTCTTGAAAATTCATAAATAGCATCAATGGTCGAAGGAGACTATGCTCTCCATATCTATACATAATTTTTTGGGGGAAACGTCTAGATGTCTTCCTCATCTAAAACTGCCCTTCGAGGATAAAGCGACAGAAAGCATTTAAACCGATGTGAATTTTATGATACCGGTCAGTTATTTTATTAAGTTTCAAACTTATACCTCGACATATTTAATTTGACGGTTTAACGATAATGGCGACCGTGCTATGCAACTTGTGTAATCCTCAAAGGACGCTGGTCATGTTCCTAAATGGATTAGTTGAATAGTATGCTGTTAGAATCGTGCTTAATAAAGCAAAAGACCTTTACAGCGCAATACTTTACCCATACTGATCAATCTTTCTGTATATCTAGATAGTCAGCATCGATAAGATTAATATAAAATAGCAATGTTCCCGTTCCTTGAATAATTTTTATACGGTTGAACAGAAAATTGTGCGACGCTCCATTACCACTCTTATGAAGTAGGCTTTTTTTCCTTCTTTTTCTTGCTCGACAGATCAGAAAGGAACTTCATAGGAATTGAATCTCTCCCACTTTCATCGTCATTATCATTTGGTATTCATTCTTCTTTGATCGTCAATTCATCAGTTGACTTCACTCGCCCGTTATCACTGCTTTTATGAAACGTGCTCCCTGTACTCTCATTAAACGTTTTTTTTCCCAAAGCGTCATGAATAAGCACGAGTTGTTTAAGCACCAACTTTTTTTTGGTTTCATCCTCATTCGTGTATACTCCTCCGCACGTACACAAGAGTTCGTGTACTTTATTTTTGACCGACAAACAGTTTCATTCATATGCATGACGGAATATGGAAACGCCGGATACACTGGAGTAAAATCTCAAGCGTCTAACGAGCTACGATTATTCCTACTTAACAATGGTAGGAACCGATGATGTTCAGTTTTTTCAAATTCAATGAGAAACTGTAATATAGAAACTATATTCTGTTGCACCTATATGTATATATTTCGTCTATATTTCATCATAGCTATGACACGTATGTAATAGACGAACAAGTAGGACATGACACTCTGACATACTAATTCATAGATAGATTTGAATTTCTTCTTTCGTTAGATTTTATTTCTCAAGCAAATGCAGGTGAGTCTAACTACACCCTATTGTACTGCTATAGATGGTTATCTATTTACCTATATTCCCAGCAGGAACCATACATGAATAGAGTGTATGTAATCTACTTTAGATTCCATGAACTAAAACCAGTCGTAGACGAGTCTGCAATGTAGACTAGACAGGGAGTAAGTAGCATCTAATTCTGACTATCTGTATGCATTAATCAATGGCTATATATATTTGGCCCATGATATTTCATTTTGAAGTTAATCGATAACACAAGGCATGCCTTTTTTTAAATATACAGTACCTAACGTTGCTATTGATAATTTTAGTTTACTCAATATCCTTGTAACCTTAATAGAATAATGCATTTATTTTTGTTACTAGACAACACGTAGTAGAATCTAAAAAAATTCTTCATGTCCCATCTGTCAAAATCGGAATCTCATGTCGCGACCTAATTGTAGATCAGAATTTAAAGACCAAAATCCTTATAAGAAAAGTTCATAGTAATTCCAAAGCCTTTATTGGGTGTTAGCGGAGGCCCTTGGCGACACCCTTCAGGAAAATTAACATCATTATCGAGGATCTACCCTGAATACGTGAGCGGTCGAACAAATGGCTGGCTCGCACGGCGGTGGCACAACCGAACTCGTTTATTAAGCCGTAATCGAATGGGGCTGCGGATACCCGAGGCGAGGAACGCGGAAGCGACCACGCGATAAGATATCCAAATGAACGGACAAAATTTTCACGTGATATCTAATGTCTTTCTAACGCGCGCATTTTCGACTTAGCTAGTTACTTTAGATCGCTGGATTGCGTCCGGCACTAAGACTAACAATAAGTATCACCTGCTTAACTACCGACTGAATTTTACTTTTTTTAGGTATGATTAATTACCGTTGGTATATTCATTGGATCTAATCGCTTTATGGAAATCTATCATCCAACTTCCCCATGGATGGTGTTTTATGAATAATTAAATATTTAATATACGATATCATTTTTTTTATACTTCTCAATAAAAATCTGAAAAACATTTGCGTATTCGCGGAAAATTTGTCACGCGTGCCTTTTCTCTTCTTTTCCGCATTTCTTTTTCTTTTTCGTTTGTTTGCTATAAGCATTGCACAGAAAGTACATCATCTCTCAGGTGGTTAATGAACAAATTTACAATTTCGAAAACATCAGTAGGGATACAGACACCAGAAGAGGTATCAAGAGAGAACAAGGGAGAAATAAAGAGAGAGAAACAAGGATAGAGAGAGAGAAAAGCAGGACGCGTAGTTAATCTTCCTGAAACGAACAATCGCCGTCCTGTTATCAGAGAGTCGATGTCATTTATCCTAGGCCCTTGTCTCGTCGTTCCCTCAGCAAGGTCTTTCAACTACAGCCGTTTTCTCACCAAGAAAGACCAAGCTCGGCATCCCGGGGTTAGCCTTCGGACACCTCTCCGTCAGGAACTCGCTAATATTAGCATCGCGACGTCCTAGACTCATATTTAAAGCTGATTTACCATGAGGAAGCACATCAAAGGGACATTGAAGCTCTTCAAGAGAACTTTCTTGTCCCCATCTTTTTTTTCCTGGATCCTTCTTCTAAGGCTCCATTGATTCCTTACAATACCAGGAAGCAGAAGCGAGATCACAATGATGTTTGGACTCTGAAAATATCCCGTCGGGAAATATTATTCGAAGCTCATCAAAAATAATTCCCTGCTCATATCAATTACATATGCGATGAACAAGATGGTTGAGTAAACATAAGAATCTGAGCTTCTACTAAGTTTTACAATTAAACCTTGTCATTGATTCTTTTGGGATTGGATACTAGTAGGATAATGGAGCTATACTAATGATGTTTCTGACAAAGCAACATGTAATTCGAAGTCCTTGAACTGAAGGTTGGAAAAAGATATTTCACAACGCGGAAAACGTCGTGTGGAAGACAGAAGGTCGTAGGGCGAACGAAATCCAGCCAGTAAAGCTGGAGACAGGAGGCGAAACAATTCCGGGGGTCGAGTGTAGTGGAGTAAGTGAGGCGACAGCATGACCCAGCTACCGACCCCGAAAGAATAAAGCTGGAAAAGGGATGCCTTTCAGTGGCGGCAAATAAAATTTCTCTCCTTCAGGACTAGCGCCGCCCCAGTGCTGTACTATTGCCAGCCAGGCTTTCAGTATTCGACTTGTAGTCAGTACCGTACGTTCAGGGACCACCGTAGGTACTGTTCGAAGAAACTGTAGAGAAGATTTTTAACATAAATGCGATTGCATCTATGGAAAGAATTAAAAACTTTGGCATTCCTGTAATTTCTGGTACCGTGGAAAAGAATATTTGTATTCTGCGATGAGATTTCGGATGACATTTTTTTATAAGACATAGCGGTATGTACGCTCCTGACGTTCCAGGCTCACCTTCCCAGCATAAGGGATGAAATGGCAGAGGTAGCCTACATTTCCTTGATCCTATTTTCTCAGCTAGCTGGTGAATTCTGGCGGCAGTGAATTCGCGCTTATATAGCAAACCGGTGCTGGGCGTCGCAGTGGGTGCCATCGCACAGGAGCCACCACCTTCCTGGGAATGAATTCAGTTGGTTGGCATCCTCCACATTCACCGTATTTTCCAACCTTCCACTACCTACCCGCTCGCATTCCCCTTTTACAAGTTGGCTACCCAGCATTCAGTGATATCCACCACCTTTTAAGTTCTCCTTATCTGCCCTTACAGCTATTTCTATTTTCTTCATTTCACCTTTACTTAATTTTTCTACTCCAATTACGTTCGACTACTTTTTGTACCTTCATCCTTCACCTCTCTTTTTATTATTTTCTTCTACCTCTCTCCTTCTATTATTTGCCCCGATTTCAATGTGCTGTATTAGTTTACAAAAACGTACTAAAAAAATAGGATGCATAATTTTTTTACATTAATTTTACTGCAGATAAACAATACATATTATTTATTATGTCTTAATTATACAGTGTTATTCAGTCCAAACGCATCGTCTGCAATTGGTCTATTCATTTGATTTCTATCGTAGAACCAACTGCAGTCGGTGCACTTGTAATGAATAACCTTGTATATATTCCTAATTGTTATACCTACGATCATTCAAGGCAAGATTATTCCTGTAAGGAATGAACGCATAGCACGAGTTCGCATGACAGAAATTCATGGTAAATTAATTAAAATCTAATTTTGCTAGGTTCAACATATCCCTTTTGGGGCTCTAGTATTTATGAGCGCCATCGATATTACTCCTACGAACTGTGATAACATATGCCAGCTCGCTGCATATCGTGTATACTATAGTATGTAGTATATATTAGCATACGGCATAGTTCACAGAATATAGTGTTCTTAGTATGTATAGTTTCCTACTATACTAAGGTCAATAGTAAAATATTGTTTGTATAAATCTAGTTTCACAAATTAAACTGAGGTCGCGTAGAACGAAACACGTACCTTGTAATATTGGCGATTTATGAGAAATCCTTCTTGTCAGCTTAACGACAGAAATGTCGTCGTTTCTCCATATACTATAACGAAATTATTATCCTATGTCCTCAATAAAAGTACATAGAACATCTATCTATATATATGTGTGCCACAATGAACCTTTATAAAAGGAGATTCTTTATTAAATTCCACATCAGAAAATTATAATGAAATATCCAACCTAGAATTCGTCGTTATTCATATTCCCATGAAATTACACAATCGCTTTAAAAATTAGGATGTAAAGCGGTTCGAAGGAAAATTGCTATTAAATTACATCCCCGTGTATGTTATATCATTCAGATGAGGGGAATTGGCCTCCTCCTGTTTAATACTACACGAGATAAGACTCTTACAAGCAGACATTATTTATTTTTCTTACTGATTGTGAGTGTAAAATGCGGAGAAACGTCAACTCTGCCAACTGGTTTTTCGAAATGATGACAATGGATTGGAAATAATAATATGATTTATTCAGGTATTCTTTTTTATTTTTTTTCTGCAGTATTCTGTCTTTCTTAAAGGCTGGAATCAAGATAAGCAGACACAAAAATGGCAGATAGATAAAAAAACATCACCACGAGTGTCATTCTAGGTACATTCCTACGATATCAACTATACTATAGCTGTATACCAAGGGTCTATGGAAGTAGGTATAGGTTTGTGTATAGTCAGACATATCGAACTCAGCGTTACATCCGTGTTGTCCAACAAACCGACCTGACTCACAGGGGCGTTAAAACTGAGTGATGTGCCAAGCAGTCGTATAAAAGGAACGATCGTACGGCGACTTAACACGCAAGCTAACCTTACGGGGCTAATGCTCGAGCTCTACAGGAAGCAACTCAGGTTACCGAGATAATGAAGCGTGCCCTGAAAAATGAAGGCGGATACCGATAACGCCGTTTCTACTGTTTCTTGATCTACTATTACCCAACAGTCATTTATCGGTTGGTTGATCCCAAATTGATCTTCCTTATTCCATGTGAGTCATGAGCCATCAAGCTCTTTGATTATCTCCGAGTCATTAAGTCACTGATATTAATCAACAATGAAGACAATTAATCGGCATTTTTCACAATATTTTTATATTTACTAGTTTGATTTCTTTTCTATCCCTTTTTTTACTGACTTTTTTTACATACTCAGTGACATTTATGTTACTATTCGAGATGTTTAAAATGGATTCTTAGAGTTCAGTGGTATATTGTGAAAACAAAGGAGGAAAGGGTGCCAACCAATCAGATTATTAGTTGATACAATTTTATTATAGATAAATGAACGGTTTTAAATATAAAAGAAATAACTTAGTACAAAGTGATATTGCTATAAATATTACATGTATACATGTAAATGTTACATGTTCAGAATCCTATTTCACTACAAACATGTATACGGACAATAAGAAAGAGTTGCTAGCTAACACAAAACTTACGATGGTCACGTTAAAGTATTACGTAAATGTAAAAAGTATTAAATTTTTGAGAGTAGAAATTTGATGTCGATAGAAAAAGATAAAGTTACGAAAAGCATCGACAGGTGAAAAGAAATGTTGAGTATAAAAGATATAAGAAGCTAGAGAGAAAACAAGAATAAAGTTATACTTCACTGTACCTTTCACTTTTAACATTTAATCTCTATCCGCCCAACCTAACCTAACTTAACAGTAAGCCCATGTGAAGGAAAGTGGCAAGTTTTACGCTTTATCCCGTGTGATACGCCCAAGTCCTTGTGCCTCAGAGGAATAGAACGATATTTCAGTATCGACTAATGCGCGTCATCAGTTCCAGACTATCCTGAGGGACGTTTTCTTCTCGAGTAGAGTGCCAGAAGAGAAACCCGCATCCATGTCAGCTTCTTCGGTAACTTTTCCCTAACACAAATACAACATTTTGTCTAACTCTAGTGCGATTTTTTCTCCAGGCTATACTTCTTATTATTTCCAAGATGGTTGATAATAGTAGCTGTGATATTACAGTCTGCTTTAACAGTTATAAAATATGTATAGTTCCTAAGCGAAAAAGTCTATAGAACTTTACGAACAAATAAAAGAATATTCCAAAAAGTCCGGGGATCAATTTCAAAAATATCGAAATTTGCTATTCCGTTGACTATTTTAAAGAAAAAAGAAAACAAAACGATTGAAAGTAAATGGTACCGACAGACAAATAAGAGGTAAATTTCGTTAGAGTCCCAACATGGGGTTGTTGCTAGGTGCAATTTTTCTAGCGTCTCCACGGCTCGTATTCAGAACGGTCCTTGAATAATGGATCCCTTCGTGAATCCATGAACCCCTTATTATCTACGGGGTGGTTTTCTATACTAAGAACGACAGCAGAACAGGCGAGGGGGAAGAGTGTCGCAAGGGTGGAAGGACGTATGCCGTTTCTATGAAACTTTCCTGACTTTGGCGATCAAGATGCGCAAGCGCTCTCATTGCATCGAGTCGCTTCCGACTAACCGCTCCAACGAGCTCTGCAATTAAGGTTCTTTTGTGAAGTTGAAAATCTGCCTTAGTCAGTCTATATCTACTTATATTTACCTATGTGCTTCGGGTGGAGTTCCTACATATCTGTCTGACCGCTCGGTGCTGCTACTACTACTGCTATATCTACTATTAATACTGGTATCTACTACCAGTCCTAGACAGTGCTGCTGCCTGCCATCAGAGTGCTCTTGGCGACGTCAAGAGAACTTGGAATTAATTGCTTTTGCCTCACTCTTGCCATGTTAATTTCTCCTGCTTCACGCCTGTTCAATCCCAGTAGAGAATTTAAATTAAGAAGCGAGAAGGATTAGGTAAAAAGGGATGAAGTCGTTGGAAGTTGTATTTATTTGTTCGGGTCAAAAATTTATATATGGAAAATGTATATGGATCATATATGAGCGGTACACGGTTTTCGATATATAAAAATCATATATAGTATAATTCATATATGGCCCGTATATGGTGTTCATAATTAAAATAATCCATAAGAAATACTGAATGGGTTGAAATGTACGTAAGAGGAATTTTCGTCCATTCCATACATTTTATTATCAACAGCGTACTGCATTATGTACAACACAAACAAAATTTTTATAATCTATGTCGAATATGCCAGTATTTTGTATGCTATTATGAGAGAACGGATTCTTTATCCAATTACGTGAGATAAGTTCATTTGCCATATTGACACTGGAACTAAATTCGACGATTACCTGGCTCCTGTTCAGAATATTATCGTACACATGTAACTAAAGTATTATATGTATATTGAAGGAAAAGTTATGAAACTTCATAATTATTTTTATATTGTAAATAATATAGTGGTGTACTATTGATAATAAAATGTATAGAATGAACTAAAAATCTTCTCACATTTCCACCAATTCAATATTTTGTTATGCTTTATGTATTATTCTAATTATGAACACCGTATACGAGCCATATATGAATTATATATGGCTTGTATATGTATGTCCAAAACCGTGCACATATGATCCATATATTTTTCCATTTTTTTTTTCAATTAAAGCAACTCGTACATTATAATTATTAGCATTAGTTATTACCCGGGTAAAAATCGTGAAGTATGGAATGGATGACTGATAGATCATTTTAGATGATCCATATAAGGTTCTGCACACGTATGTCTAGTGAAACGTTTTTATAGTTTTTGATGGTATAGTAGCAGACCAAATTAGTACCAATAGATGAATTCTCATAAGAAAATAAATTAAATTTTATTCTTCTTTTTTGCATTCTTTTGCATTTTTTAATATCTCCTTTCTTACGAACTCCTCAAGATACAGTTCTTACTGGTACATAGAATATGAAGTATGCAAAGTCAAATTGATCGGCTGTTTGTAACAGCGTCTAGAATTTCCGTACGGCGCGTCTGCCTGACTTATGCATGGACACTGCCTTAATTTCTATTCTGGATCGGGAACTCAAGGAGACCCCATTACTATTTCAGAATGATCCTTAAGAATTCTTCAGGTAAGTATCAGACTGAAGTTTTGTAATGAGCTTCAGCGGCGCCCGAGATGCATTTAATAATGGTCGTATCAACTTCGAAGATTCTGTAGCGAGAGAGAGATTGAAATAGTAAAGAGAAAAAAATTTGAATGAAAGAATTCATAAACAAGATATAGCACGGCAAGAGAGTGGAACGAAAGAAAAGTGGAAAAAGTTGGAACTAAATCTCCCAACGCCTATCGGTATTTCCTTAGAAAATACCTCCATTTATATTTGATACGTAAACGGAAAATTTAACTGTATATTCTTACGCTTATACTTGTTAGTATTCCTCTCAACTTCTACTCTTGTTAGCTATGCCAAATAAAGTTATTCGCTCGCAGATATTTTAAAAGTTAGGCCATATTTGCGAAAATTTTCCTTGGGAAAATCATGTTCAAATTCGAGCTTACTTGTGTTTCAGCTATCGCTCAGTAGATTGTACTCCATATTCCAGTACGGGACCACTGTCCTAAAACCAACCAAGTTCGCCATTTTCACGAACGATTATTTTAGAAAATTAACTTTGCCGACGTTACTCAATACTTGCCTGGTGATTTCGTGATTTCCCTTTAGCAATTCTCGCAATTCGAGGATTCAAAGTCAGAATTAATCGGGCACTTCCCCTCTTTGAAATCCTATCTCATCCATCGACAATAAGAAAGACAAAGAGGGGTTGCAGTGAGAATTCACTCCTTGGTCTAGAAATTGATTTATCCGCCTAGGAATTTGGCTCTGCGCGCCCTTTGTCTTCCTTTTCTACTCTCTATTATAGAAGAGCACGAAACCAAGAGAGGTATAAAGATAAAAAAGAGACAGACTTGTGAGATGAGACAAAAAAAGAAAGGGTGACATAGAACCCAAAGGGGTTGGAAGGTACGGCATCTCAGATACAGAAGGGCTAATTAGATATGGTTCCCGATAATGAGAAAAGGGGTTTTCCCATTCCTGTCGTAGGTCGCACGAAAATGGATGCGAGTTGAACGCTGCATTAAACGTGGTGGGAATAATTCTGCCCCAAAAAAAGGGGTGAAAGAAGTGAAATAAAAAGAAAGCGAGTGGAGAGAGAGAGAGAGAGAGAGAGAGAGAACCCTTTAGATTAAACGCCAGATTGTCCAGTTCGTTGTAGGTACTGCCACTAGCACCGACACTACCCCTGTCCACCCTCACCCCTAGAGAGTCTAGATGCGCTCGGCTTTTACTACTGGAAATGGAACCCCTGGAATTATAAATGTGCCAGCTAAAACGGACGGCCAGATAATTTCGTTTATTTATGCTTTCTACCCCCAACTGACTTCTGACCCCCACATTATTACCGTATAAGAATTAGTAGGTGATAAATTATTTAGTCTTATTGTTAATTCAAACAAAACAGTTATCAATTGAGCAGAAACCAAATAAATTTGAGAATTTCTTCTTTATTTTTTATTTTATATTGTAACCAATACATCCGAGGATATTCGTATCGCGGTAATAATAAGATCCCGCATAACCTGAATAACCTTAAATATCAAGTAATAACAATTCGTAGGCATCGCGACGCTCAATTCTTCCGCACCTCTCAGGCCCCCTGGCCTACCGTTGACGGGTATTCATACATATAAACGGCCGCGTTTCGCGACTCGAGCATTCTATCACCTGAGCTAGCTAGCTTACCTTTAGTAAAGTAAACGAGCAAACCGTCTCGGGCAAGCGGGCAAACCGTCCCACTTGACCATCATTTCTAGAGGTACTTCTACTCTTGTAATCGAGCAAACCGTCTCTTCTGCCAGATAGAATCAATCTCTGCATTTCAGTTGGGCCGTCACTTTGACAGGTTTGATCATTGTGCCGTTTCCGCTATATATGCCATCATAACTTTATTTAAAGACTTGCACAACTAGCTACTTTGCGAATGAGACTTCTCACCTCGCCGAGATAGCAACGGTGTTTTAGATAGTATCACGTCTACCTGTGATCACGAGTTCCCTAGTGGAAGACTGCTCAACAGCACGACGCTTATATTTTAACGAGTCAACTCTGTAATCAAATTTCGCTGGTCGGAGGCTGCTTTCAGACACGATTCCATATTTCATTTATACAATTACATTAGTCAAGATAGGATAACAAGAATAATAGAAGAATCTATTATTCCCGTGCCCGACAGACGTATCGTGCCGATAACCCGCGTCTAATCATTGTATCGATATAATTGACTTCCCGGTCACTAATCTTCTGTATATACCATTTGCAATAACTGCTACTTTCCGCTTATGTTTATATCTATTCTTCGCTTACTAACATCCAGCATTCTGTCGGCTGGACTTGCACTAACCCTTCTTGTATTCCGTTGTAGGACAATATACTTTTCTTTTGTAATTTGTAAAACAAAATCTCACTTTCATTTGTTCCGCCTGATATCTTTCCTAAATTCCTAACAGTCGATTCTGGCTCAAACCCGCCTTTTTGGTACGATCCGGAGAACCGCATCGTGCGAATAAGGTTACAATATATTTATCATCGTTGATGGGATTTGCAAGTAATAGGTATAAAAAATTTAAAATAATATTTATTATTATTACTATTATATTATTGATCATCAACAGCAATACCGCAGTAGGTTATTTCCCGTATTGTAAATAATTCTATTATTCCGTTGGGCAGTAGGTACACATAATAATCAAACTCATTACGCATGACTATAAAATATTGATATCCCTCGCTATAAAGTATTAATAGTAACTATAACAACGTAGAATTCGTAAATCTCATTCTCTGGGGTTCATATAATTTGTCGAGCGTGATGTAGACTGACATTCACTCGTGGATGTATTGCCATAGCTGCAGTAATAGCAGAACATTTGCATAATAAAGAATATTTACTTACTTTATATTCTTAGTCCAAACCTTGTAAAAAAAAAGAGCTATTGATCTCGTAATAATAAAGATTCAATAGCAACTACTCATTATCAATAGTGCTTCCTATTAGAGTAACCGTTGTGTGTGTGTGTGTGTGTGTGTGTGGGGGGGGGGGGTTATCATTAAAAATAGTTACTATCGAGTTCAATCGTTATTACTATGGGTATGAAATAGTAAATATTCATAGTACTTACTACTGAATGTAATTAGTAATTAGTAATTACTATTACAGTCAGATCTAGTGCACTGATCCCCCTGGCACTAACCGACCTCCCACACTGACCATTTGTAAATCTTTGAAACTGATAATTTTTATTATACTAGATGTGATAGTGCTGTCGGCAAACTGTGGCACTACTGTGTGTGCACCTTCTATTTATGTAGCCATTGCATAGTTATTACTGAAGTTCAATTGGACTTACTATTAGCGTATAATTGTAAGTATTAAGATAGTTATTATCCGGCATAATGACTATTACGTTCAATAGTGATTAATATTATAAAGTAAATAAAACATTTGGGTGTAGTTGTCCCTTGAAATAATTTGATGCTGAACCTTAACAGTATCCCAAGTGAAAATGTTATTTACTATTTTACATCCTTAGAACGCTCATTTCTTTATGTCGTTTTTTATCTCTGTCTGATTAGTGACTCCAGGTTGAATCTGCAAGGTCTTACAGACAAAAGTTGAACTGTCAATACTGAGTTGAACAAGAATTCATAATACTGATAAAGGCTCATAGATTCTACAAAATTTCTAAACTCTGTTTTGCACCTTATTGTTCTTATCCTAAGAAATAGTTAACGTTTTCAAATTAAAAAAATGTATCAAGTATAGTTACCGTATATATACGGCGAGACTCGGTTATGTCGTATTTCATCATACATAGAGGAAACAAAGACTATCTATTACATAGGAATACGTAGCAGACAGGGACCCCGAGGACATTGGACGATCAGTGAAGTTCAGCAGCAAGAATATATGGAATACTTAAATAGGCGACCATTCCGAGTTCATACAAATGGCAAGAAATGTATTTTTTCTCGTTTTTCTTTATTGCAGTAATTTACGGTAAATTTTGGATGTATCAGGCATGTTAAATAATTGGTCTATTAAGAAACTACAATGATTCTTCCCGAATAGTCGGCAAATTTGGTATTGATGAATATTTAATATTTTTTTTTCGATAAGGGAATTTCCTTCAGTTTACTTCATAGTATACATTGTATATGTACTGTGAATATTAGTCATGAGTATTGGAATTAATTAAAGTATTTTCAACGAGATCGAAAGACTGCTTCACTTTTTAAAAAGCATTTAAAAGTTCCACGTTTCAAAGTTTCGTCGCGTCCCGCTATTTCCCGTTTACCACTTAAACAGGTAGGCGCTGGATACTACTTTGAAAGTGGCTTAACTTGCTGCACGCTTTACCTACCCCCTGGCTCCTTTAATCTTATTCGTTTTCTTGATTAATTAGCCGCCATTTTCTATCTAACAATCTCTTCCACTGCTGCGTGTCTATTTAATTTTCTTCATTTTTGGTTTCATATGTTTCTTTTCCCATTGCTGATTCCAACCGCTAATATTTATTTGACGTATCGTCAACTGCATTCGTATGATATTATTTACCTTTTGCATGAGATAGCAGCTGTTACCGAAATGAATCCTAAAGCTCAGACTGAGCTGTCACTATCAACTGCGTGCTATACGAAGATTCGACAGAGCTATGTAAGCAGTAGATGCTTCAGTTCTCCCTTCTTCGTTCAAGGAAAATGTCGATAACCATACTCGACCTTACCACTCTTACTTCTTTCCTATATTAATTATTAAAGAAGCTGTCGTCAGTGTAAAGTTTTATGGCGACGGGTTTTATCGATCCCTTCGTCGCATTGAAAAGTGCATACTGTGTTGTTTTTACCACGGATTCTTTACAGGACGATATTTGATGCTTGACTGATTTTTATTCAAAGATAATTTTCCTTTTTTCTTTCTATTCAAACGAGGCGAGAGCAATTTACATGGATAGTAAACATGGATAGTAAACAAATTTTTGAATCTGACTTCTATTATTATAAATGGGATACCCACTCATAATCATGAGATAATGCAAACACGGTTCTTCGCTGACTTTGTAGGTCCTTTTACATTTGAAAAAGCCGCAGTACTGTTTCAGTGGAAAATGCCAGAAAGCCCGCAGACCGGAAAGAATTCTGATATCCCAAGAGTACATCAATGATGGTATGTGGCTGGAGAAAATCTTGGGGATAGGCAGCTTCACTGTTGGGATTTCCTTAAATTACAGTATACACATAGCTTGGAAAAAAAGAACCTTAAATACATCGTTCTAGGAGAATTTTATTTGAACATTTTGTTAAACTTTCAACAAATAACTTACAAACATAATAAACTTGTAAACCAACTTAAATGAATAATAACGCCTGAAAGCAATCTTTATGTATGAAAAATATACACCTTACATAAGAAATATATTCAAAAACGTATTATTATCTGAAAATACATATTAAAAAAAAAAAAAGATAGACAAGGGTACGTCATATTCGTACGTGAGGCGTGCCAGAACGTAAAGGATAGAGCATTTTCGGACGAGTGTTGCTTATCTATTACGTAATGCGTCATCCCACAGACGAGCCGTAATGAACACGTCACTGATCCTGATCCGTACGAGATGAGGGAAGAAGTATAGTAGCGTGTTACAGTAAGGGTCACTGAATCGATGGGCGAGTTAAAGAAAAAGAAGTCGAACGAATCTACCCTGTTAGTATTCAACCCCTGTAAATTATACCCATGGCCCACACCCTCCCAGCACAATATGTATATGAAACGGCTAAAGCTTAAAGTCCCAACCCTGCCGTCCCTCGTTCCCTCCGTAGGGGGGTCTGGTTGAGCAACGGCGACCCCTGACTAAATTTCACGTTCCATAAAAGAAGTTGCGTATAGGAAGCGTCAATAATAAATGCGAACTGCTCGCAATGCTACATGTTGATGCCGAATGAAGAAGATGGAGAAGGAGTGGTAGAAAACAAGAAGCGAAGAAAAACAACTAAAACGACAGTTCCTTAAAAGCGTTACGACTTCGGAAGCATTGTGGAAACTTGAAAAGTCCTTAAAGGGACGTGCTCGTGACATTTATCGGTTTTATGTTTCTACAGGGGAAAGAAGAAAGGAACAATGATATTCATTCTATATGTAAGAGTAAGTATGTCGCACAGTTAGGTATACGTATGTCAGGACTTATGACTGTAAGAATGACGGAAAGAGAGCTTCAAGCTCTCCCACGTACGTATTCGATAAATATATTTGAATGATATATTTGAAATTTGTTTATCGTTGATAGCGCATTATCGTCATTGTGAAAAGTGTACTCGATCAGAATTAAAGTAATACAGTACATTGACGTGAGTGGACACATTCGAAACGTTTAATTCTGGAGGAAGCTCGATTCATCAGTTATAAGCAAAGCAGACGACTAAGCAAAAAGGAAAGCCAGAGGTTGAAGCAAGCAGCTGAGCAAAGGAAGTGAGCACTGTTCAAGCACAGAAGCTCGTTTCTGTCGTATGTCGAGAGCTTTTCGCACTAGCAAGAGCTTAGCACATTGCTCTGCAAATATTCACGTGGAATTTAGCACCTTCCTCTTTAAAAACTCCACGCGATTCAATTCTGTAGTGTACTGTATCTATACTACATACATGACTCTCTACACATATGACAAGCACTGATGGAACTTGAATGCGCTCATCCCTCCATGCGTGTAGATACTTTGAATCAAAACTTTGTACATATGTATACACGTTATTGTGAGGGGATGGAGAAAAGGGGGGTGCTTGGATGGACTAAAGGGCAGAGGATAGGTTAATATCTGCAAACAAATTGTAATCGACAACTGACCGACGGATAGAGGTTAAGTGGAGCACAATGGCTTCTTAGGATTCTAGCTCTGTATAGCTTTAAGGGGTATTGACGCTAAGTGCTTGCGTATGTAACGCGGAAGTTATATAGGAGGCTTCCTGTTTTCATTTTTTACATCATTCTTTGCTTTCGCAAATCCTTTTAACGCCATTATATTTTATTCGTTTCTCCGTGCTTATGTCCTCTTTTTCCCTTTGTATGGCACTTTCTAGACCACTCTTTTTATGGACCACCTCTTTTTCGGCTGCTGCTAATTCGCCTTCAGCGGTATTTATATTTTCTTTTTTATACCGAATGACTCGTGTAGGATGAACGATTGCCAACTAATTATGGCGGACAGCACTGTGGCACATAGGGGTTGGATGCCCCTGTGCCAATGTCAGCTCGACAGTGGCAACGCGTCCTGCAAAGCGTATCGAGGCACTGTAGATATCGCGGTGGCGGGGATCCTGTAACACCCCCGTTGCACCGGGGCTGCACCCGGCCAGAAATGAATAATGCAACGCATCACGTCAACCGAACCGCTGCACCCTGCAAATCTCATACCGCATCGGTGAGGTGTGGCTATTCTATATACCTGTACGGTACATGAGAGAAGGGGCACAGGGCTCTGGCTGTACCCCCTAGAGAAATACACCCTTGGTCCAGAGCAGCGCCCACACTGGAAAGCTAGAAGCGAGCCTGTTAAACCAGAAGGGTCTCTTGGGGGCAGCCTGCCACTGCAACTGTATAAAACACAGTTAAATCGTTAGGTATTGGCAGTAGCAGGCATATTTTTTTTTCGCTACTTCATCGGATCGTGCAGTTACTCTAGGTACGCAGAAATGTTACGTTGAAAGGCAGCTTCAAAGAATTGGAGGTACTGACGGGCGACATTTTGTAACGTTTCTATGGGCGAATAGGGTGGAAATGAGGGTAGGGGTAGTTTTCCTGGCGGAGCCACGTACAAAGATCCTAGTTGCCAGTCTGTCCATGAATAAGGGTAGGTGCTTTATGCACCTGACGTAATTCACCCCTCTGCTGCAATTCAAGGTATCCGATCTTTAGGGTAGTCTGCTACTACTACTACTACTACTACTACTACTACTACTACTACTACTACTACTATTACTACTACTACTACCACCGCTACTACTACTATTATGGCTACTACTACTATTACTCCTACTATCATTGCTCTACCGACAATCGACCAACATTATATTCACTATCTACCTCGTGCAGTGTCTACCTCGTCACTCCCCAACCGACCCTTCTTTTTATTATACCTCTTCTACCCATTTACCTTCTATATCTTCTTCTACTTCTTCTCCTTCGATGCTTTTCTCAACTTCTTTGCAGTAGACACCTTCCCACCCCTGTCTACCTATACATCTACGCACATGGCACCTATACCCTACTTGCATTCACCTTCAACAGCAAGCCTTGTTTTCTCTCTCCTTACTGGTCGTTTTTAACCCTTTGTCCTTGCTTCTTACGGCTTACATATTCATGCAAACTTCCACATGAATAACACCCTCAGTTGTCGGCGACAAATATTGCATCTACAACGTCGGAACTTGTTACGAGTTGCTGTCTCGTAAATCGTGTGATCGAGGGGTCACACCTTATGCTGCAAAATGCAACAAAGAAGCACCCTATACCTACATTACTTGGAAGATATCCTTTTTCTGTGTGCAGCCCATCGTACTCCTCTTTCTTTTACCGGGGATATAAATAGTGGGAAAAGTTTGTGACAATCTATGTAGGAAACTAGCGCAGAAGTAACGCTCGTAGATAGCGAATAAATCTGAATTATATCCTGGTCTTCGAATCTTCTTGGGAATTCGAAATATATTCATAAATCTCCGTGCTTGGTATATCCGGTAGGTCAAATTTTGTCATGAGCAATTATTAAATTTTTGAGTAAACAGTCTTTAGATTCGTGCACATTCCACGCTTAACTGAGATCAAGTGGATCGATGAAGGATTGCGCGACTAAGCATTATAGGAAAGTGGATTGGTTTGGAGAAGATTGAGAAGTTCTTGGAAAAATCCCATAAGAGACGTTGAAAGGGATGAAAAGAATTAGATGAGGAGCTGTCGAGTGTTTCACCCTCTATACTTCGATGGTTAGGTTGGTAAAATGGATAGAGTTTTATATCTATCTATATGTATACCTACCTATCCCTCCCTACCCCCATATTGTCTACGCGTTAAGATCCATGAGACTATTGCTCCTTACTAAATCCTTCAGCATTCCGCTATAGCATCCTCCTGGAGGTTTTACGTATTCGCGCTTTGTTTTTTAATGGGGTGGAGTTACGGTCCTTTCAGCTATAAAATGGATTAAACGATGAAATTTCTTGAGCACATATGTAATCTGTTTAGATACTGGAAACTATACACGCCAACATTACACCTATCCACATACGTCATCAGGTACCAGGACTGTAAGCATGTATCACCTATTCTACAGGGTGGCATATATTTACTAGATCCAGGTGCTTATTTACCTTCTTGCTTTTCGGCATGGCATTCTCAGCTAGCTTTACCTCTACGCTCCTGTTCAACATTCTCTGCCTTCTATATTTCCCATACTTGTTTCTCTATCTTTTCTGCTTTACGGATTTTCGGATTTTCTCAGACACTTTCTACTGTACATTCGTTTCCATTGCAGTCTTTTCTTCTTGATCTTCTTCTGCTTCCTGTTCTTCTCGCACATGCGTAGCACACATCTCTCCATCTCTGTTTATTATACATGACTTGGACTCTTGAACCATTCCCATTACCACCTTCCTTACTCGTACCTATACATATACCTTTCTACTGCACCTAGAGCCAAGAAGCCCTTTTCCCCAATTTAATGGTTTCTTTTTCCGAACTACGGGAGCGTGAAAGATCCCTTTTGAATGAAAGTGAGAGAATTGTCACGAGATAGCTTGCGAATTTTCTATATCTTATATATAAAAATCTCGTGTCACGGTGTTTGTGGCCGAACTCCTCCGAAACGGCTCGGCCGATTTTCATGAAATTTGGTATGTATATTTGGTAGGTATGAGAATCGGTCGTAAAGTATATTTCATACCGCTAGGTGATTAGGGTGTCCCTATCCAGAAAAATTTTTTGTATTTTTTTTGACAAAAAATTTTTTTTGTATTCTTCTTTATTTGGCATAAGAAAATACCTATAACTCCAAATTTTCACACTCCTACCCCCACCCTTCCATTTCCTAATACGCGACAATCTTATACGCGATTTTAGTATTTTTTTATGAACAATATCTAAGTAATTTAACCGTTTTTTTCACTTTACATTTAACTTTTACGAGATCAAACAGTGAATATGTCCATTACGTTAATGATATACATTGAATTGAGAAAATGAATGATTGGTGCTTTTTTTTGTTTTTATCGGCGGTCATCGTCTACAGCGCTCTATTCTTCTTTGTGTCATAAATCCCATCCCCACACACTTACAATATATTCGATATTTTTTATTTAACTACCAAAATATTCACTAGAAATAATTTCTATGGCAGAACAACGTTTGCCGGATCAGCTAGTTATTTAATATTATCTTTATTAGCTTTCTGCAATTTTCAAAGAAATAGAAATTTCACGTTTTTCACGCTGTAAAATTTTATTTATATTTTAAAGATTTTTCGCTGTAAACTCGATTCCGTCATGAATAGGTTACCTGGGAATGCCTCGATTAACTTTGGTAATTAATCGCTTGCTTGACTGACCTGTAATTGATGCAATTAGTAACTGTAGAGTGTAAACAAAACTAATACCAGTAAAACAGGAGTAATATTGACCCCCATATATGAAAGCTATTTTATTGTGATTACAGTGTAATCGTTAGTATGTACTCCGCAAAACATTACGCACAAGATGAAAAAGAAGTACATTCTTTTTAATATCTTGCGAATGGACTAAAAATATTTGAATGTTCTGCAATGCTTATAATCAAATATACTGATGGATCATCTCAATATTTTGAAATGTTTAAAACCTATGTACATATTCATAATTCAATTACAGCAGAACGAAGTCGAATAAAAGACATATCACTCTATGATTCGTACCGCTGACTGATAGTATATGTTTGTGTATATTTGTGTCAGATAGAAATTTCTCGAAATCTAAAAATAAATCTCTTTTGATGGCTCAATCAAATTGGCTAATAGAGATTGGAAAACTTCGCTCACTTTTATGAAATAATACTGTTAGAGCTACGGTATGACAGCTGTCAAACCTGATTAGTATGTTTGAGATGAATGGTAGTATACACCTCCACATCCGTATAGATAGGCAGTTGGTATTTTCACGGGAATATCTGTATAGTATATACTTGAGGACTGTGTGTCATTTGATGTTGGTTTAAGGGGAGTTTCTCTTTGCGGAGTGTAATAAATCTTATTTCTCTGCTTGCTCCCGTATTCCCCCTCCTGCATAACGCATATATATCTCCGTGTGCCTCCCTACTCTCAATTTGGTATTACTCAGCCACTTCCTTGCTGGGAATGGAGATACATTCGATTCGTTGAAAATTCTCATTGTTTCCAATGAGAAATGCAAAAGATGATTTATCTTGAATTTTGACATTCTGGTTATTTCGACTTTTCAAAATGCCACAAATATTTATTAAATACTTCAACGGAAATTTGATATTGCGGTTGCAAAATGCTTTGTATATTGTTGATTAGGATAGCTCACGATGCATAAATAATAAAATACTCTACCGACAGATGTTATCTGATATAGAATCTTTTAGTTGCGTGATGAATTTTTTAGATCAAGCTTCTTCACGTTCAGGTATAGTACAGTAAAAGGAAGTTCCTTTCTATGGTATTTTAACTTCTTCTGTTACTTTATTTTGCTTTTTCTCCTTTTTGCTTCCTCATAGAGGAAGCTATGTGACGGTGAAAAATTTTCATGTCGAGATTATTATGCCACCATGCTTAGAATGTTCCAAAACGTCGAGAAAACGCGTTTGGAGAAAATGTCTGGATGTATGTGTGTGTGTGTGTATGTGTGTAATGGCCTCTCGAAATTCAAACGTGTATAACTCGAGAACGGTTTTAGCTACATCCCCCCAATTTTGCAGGTATGTGCAGCTGTATAATCCCTTCATTTACTATAATTTTTGTCATTCAAGCCGTGGCTCAAAATTTATGTCGTTTTCAAAATTCCAAAAAAAGGACGTTCGCACTCTAGCGATCGCAAATTTTGTGATAATCGTCTAAATAGTTCTTGACAAAGAGATATTTATCCAAGGTTGGTTGGTATTGCATTTGGACCGAATCGATCGAGAAGTTTTGATTTTATGATATTTTGAATTTTTCGAAAAATTAAATTTATCTATATAACTCCCGTCAACTTTGACCGATTGAGCTCCAATTTTTCAAAAGTATAGAACATCATTTAGCCGTGATGTGTCTCAAATTTGGCCGAGATCGGAAAAACGGATCTGATTATACGTATATTCAAGTTCTTGAATTTCAGCCAATTCAAAAATATTAGGCCCGAAGAGATCATGCAAGAGATTTATCCTTACATGCGTTCTCTACAGTATGAAGCACCCCAAGTTGCGAGAGACATGGGGACTCACGTTAAACAAGCTGCAAGTTGAAACTTGCAATTTGCTTCCTCCGAATCGTAAGTAGCGTACGAAGTCCTTATATGAGGAAGCCCAGAATTTTAATTTTGCAATTTGCTTCCTCTGAATCGTGGGTAGTAGATGAAGATTCATCTATGAGGAAGCGAAAGATTAAAAAAAAATGAAAATGCTTCCTCATATAAGGACTTCGTACACTACTTACGATTCGGAGGAAGCAAATTGCAAGTTTCAACTTGCAGCTTGTTTTT
The DNA here is from genome assembly GCA_963971525.1 of Cephus spinipes. Lineage (NCBI taxonomy): Eukaryota > Metazoa > Arthropoda > Insecta > Hymenoptera > Cephidae > Cephus > Cephus spinipes. The sequence continues at coordinate 6,596,524 of OZ020578.1, read as the reverse complement.
TCGTATTTTGCTCTGCTTATCCCAGTCTGGCGGGCACTTTCGAGAAGGCTTCCTGCGTCACGAACTTCTCATACTCTTCTTCAAAACAATAGGGAGTCTCTAATATCTTTTCTTGGCACTTTTCGAAAGCGTCACGAGCCGTCGAGTCCCCAGCGATTAAGCATGCTCCAAAGGGTGGTTTCACCTTTATACCGTGCTGCACGCTTCATACCCTATAGACCCAGCGTAAAGAAAAAGTCAATTGAAAGCAGAGAAGAAACAGTCAAGTTTATTTGTCTTTTCAGAGGAGTAGGATCGATATTTTTCATTATTGACTTTCCAGTTTACAGCTGTATCAGAAGGAGTACGATTGCTTCAAGTTTTTTTTTAATTCCCTTTGTTTATGAAAATCAAGAGAACGTCTTTTATAGGTACCCCTACTCGAGCACCTCCTATAATCAAGTCGATTTACAAAAGTTTCTTCCATTTAATTAATAAAATACCTTTTAAAGATACTCAGAGGCTCAAGAAATACTTTCAAAGAATACTCAAAGGATCGTATGATAGCGACAAGTGGCTTCCCGATGAAATTGAAAAGCTTCAGTCAAGAGCTACCATTATTTGCTCTTTCGCCAAAATCATATAATTCGTTATAATAGAAAGTTTAAGTTTTTCCAGATACTGTGAGTTTACTTTCTCTCGCCACGAATAAAATATTCATGCACTGAGGAACCTCCTGAAATTTCTTTCTGTATCCAGCGCGGCCAACAGTATGAGCCATAAATAACAGGTAGGGTAATATCGCATCAAAGAAAATTATCAGGAGTACCTGAAGGCGGTCTTATCACGATAATAAAATAGAAGCCTGAGTCTCTGACTAATTTCCTGAGAGTAATTTAAGGTAATTCAAGGCGCAGTTAGGTGTCTTGCCTTGTGGCGCTGCGGTAGCGCCAAGACAAAAGTTTAAGTAGCTGGTGAACTTTTAAAGCATTCGACATAAACCGGAGTGGAGCGGCCTGACTAGACTTGGATGGAAGACACTGAAAAGAAGGAAGAAGAAGTAGAACGGAAATGGTAAAAAAAAGAGAAGCTACTATAAGACGTACTATATGCAAGAGGATGGGCAGAGAAAAAGTAGGAGCCAGTAAAGAAGGAAGACAGGTCGAATGGTAGTAGTGTCAGTAATGGTAGGAGTGGTAGAAGTAGTAGTAGTAGTAGTTTGAAACTCACCAGCCGAAAGAAAGAGAATCCACGTAGTCGCAGGGAAAGCGGGAAGAATTTCCATACAATAATTAGATCTTTAAATTACGGTAATAAAAGAATATAATTACGCAAAGTAATTTTTTTATGCCTTTTGCCTCTGAGAAACGAAAAGCGCCGCCAAGGGAAGGTAGAAGGAGGATTGGGGTGGCTGAAGAACGCTGCTGGGAGTTGGTTGGTTGGCTGGTTGCAAGAATGGTTAAGGGTGGTTTTGAGAGGATGAAATGACGATGGTAAAAGGGACTCAGGACCTCGACATTGGACTTATTTCTTTTTCTATTTTAGCTGTAGTATATATTTTCTCTATGCTTCTTATCTGCTCTACAGCACACGCACCGCCCCTTTGAGAATTACGAAAAGTAACATTCTCAGTATGGAAGCTCTTATTTTAGATTGGGATAGAAGCAACAGTATAGTTTTCGTATTTCCTAAAGGAATAGAGCTCCCGCTTCACAAAACTCAATATCCTCAGATTCGGTTATGGTAGTTTCACCCGGAATTTCCGCAAATCGATTGTGGGATGCTTTCAACGCATTCGCAGCAATAGGATAAATCGTCAAATTAGTTTAGCTAGTGTCAGTACTAATCAGATTTCGTCATCAGATTCAAATAGTTTAGGTCTTTTATTTATTTACAACATTTAAAAGATTTTCAAACTTTTAAGTTTGTTTCTCAGGTAGCCAAAGATTAACAGAGACATCATCTAAGTTCAGGTATTGGCGGCATATTTCACAAGGCATCCAATATCACTAGGATTATTAATTTATTTTCATTATACCGAATATATTGTTTAATACTACGATGATGACAGAAAGAAATTTCTTATAAAAAAAATTTTCATTTTACCGAAGTAGTCACTTTGGGTATTCGTCCAAGATTGCGGAGGTCAAAAGTCAAAAGGTGAAAAGTTTACTTTTATATGATGAATATGACGAAGGAGGAAACTGAGTAAATTACTAGTCAATGGAATTAATCTACCACGATGAAGAAGCAACATTGACAGATTTTTTGTCTTTAATTTTTAAATAATCCATTAGGTCCAACTTACATGTTTAAGGTTTGAGAAATTTACAATTTCAGATAAATAGTGTATAGTGCAAGTATATAATTAGTTTATATAGCGTACATGTAGGGCATTTATATATACATGCATAAATATATTACGAGGTGGTTTCCAGGACCATTTTTCTGGTGTATTGGCAGTTTTGAGGACATGTGGTGCTTTCCAGTCTGGACCTGGAAAAATCCTATATACAACGTATTCTTCCAGGGCCATTTGGCGGCATTCACACCGAATTTTTCAAAAAAAATTTGATGGTAGACACTCGGAGTTGTGATGGGCTAAGAAGTAGTACTTTAGGTTAGATTAGGTTAGAATTCCAATGCTACATGTCCCAAGCTCTAGTTTTTTTTTTTTTAAACATTAGCTTGCCGATGAGAGTGCCGCATGTCCTGGAAACTGCCCTCTGACATATTTATATATATTTATTATTTATATACTGTAACGACACTTTTTGACGGTGACGCACAAATAAATGGCACCGCGAGAAATAATTAATGAAATACTAAATTATTGGGCGCCAGGTATAACCAGAGTTACACCGCTGTCTCCTAAGGACACCCTGGCCAGCTCTTGTGCGGTGGGGTCCTGGGTCTGGGAGACAATAATCAAAATCTGAAAATTAGGGAGGTTCACTCTAAAAACTACTGAAAACGACAAATTATCGGAACCCAAAATCCGGGGACGGATCCGATTTATTTTAAATAGAAAATAGAACAAGATGGTGAAATACAAATGACAAATACAGAAAACAGATCGAGATGATACAGAACACACTGGGATCTTTACCCAAACGATATTATACAATAAGGTTCCCGCTGGAACAACGCAACATACGATACGATATATTAAACGATACGGTAACGATAATAAACGGCACGATATTGACTCACGCACCCATGTGTCAGGGAGACGATTCCGCGAGACGTGGACTGAACGGTTAGACACAAAACCGGAAGGATTGAAATACTTAAATGAGAGACCGATCTCCTGTTTGTCACCGGATTAGCTATCCTTGGACCCTTAGTGGTCAGGAAAGCGCAGGATGACGCGTAAGAGTACGTCGAACAGAAAAGATCGGTTGATCCCGTGAATTGAAAAGTAGCCAAAATATCCCTGAGCGTCACTCACCGTTGTCCAGTAGCTCCTACTATATCCAGGAACACACTCTCCTGATTTATAGCCCCTCAAACGGATCACGATACGATACAGTAAACACAAAAATTCGGTAGAAAACGATAGCACGTCTATCCCTGAGTTAGGCCACGCCGTGAGTGACGCTACAAATTTCCAAAATCGGGAACCTTCCTGAGAGCGCGCTGTAATACCACCCCCTGGTCCAATCAGGTTCGCTGTTACATGGGCTCCGCTAGCCAGCTCGCGATCTTCAATTGTTTAAACGATCCCGGTAAAATAGATCCTGGCATCTTGCTACGTTAGGATGGCTGCAGTGCCGTTTCCGGAAGACGGGAATCACATCCACCTCTTCTCCCTCGATATTCGGCTTCCCGCCGCTTCTGCAACTCCTATGTGCCCTCTGCTTCTGAAGACGCTCGCCGCTGGCTTCGCGTAGTCGAGCCACCAGGTTGTGTGCTCCGGTCCTGACGTCACCTCTCCTTGACAGCGCTCCGCCAGGCCCGTAGTTGGCTCTCTCTCGGGCCCCGTCTCAATACAAATTGTATCGAATCCTCTCGGATCCGCTTAATGAACTCAAAAACAAACGAAACGTTCCCCACGGGGAAATAAATACAAATTCTTAAAATAAAAATCAGTCCAACGCCACGCGAAACGCTCCGTAACTCATCCGGCCCCACGACGTAGCCGAATTCGCCTAATTTTGTGACGTGCATCAAAATGCCACGTCACAATACATATAATCTACTTTTTGCACATAAGCATGTTTATACTAGGATTCAATATGTGCTTGAATTCGATTGCTGGCTTTCAATAAGCTCATAATAAAACATTATCGAAATATGTGTATGTATATCTGTAGATATATTGCATTTGTACATGTAAATCTAATTCTAGATCCAGAATATAGTAACGATCTGAGAGTGGTTCATAATATTTCAGAATATTTAGTACTTGGAATGCTTATGAGAAAACATGCGCATGGAGGACAATACGATTCCAAAGAGACCTAAATGAATCGTGCTCGTGCTGACAATGAGAACCCCTGATAGTGAAATGAAAAGAACTCGATTCTGGGACGTTGGACGGGGGGGGGGGGTGGTACTGGAATATTATGAAGAAGGTGGTTTTGTAGAGGATATAGTGGTCTCCGTTGAATGTACGTGAAGGTTCTGGAGGTTGCGTCGGAATGGTAGGAAGATAGTATGAGAAGCCGGTGAGGGTTGGTAGGAATTGCAAGGAATGGAAAAGGCGTCATATCCGGTTCTGTGCACAGGCCAGACGTGATTGATATGCCTGCCGAGTACCGGTGAGGAAGCTCCAAAGAAATTGAAAGATGGAGAGTACCTACTGGAAGCTTCAAAGTGGAAATAAACGTGGGCACATTTATACCCAGAGATGTTGATAACCACACGGACTTTCGAAAAATCTGAAAATGGAACAGCTTGATCCTTCCAACAAGTTTTGCTATATGCATAATCTTCGTATGATTGAATTTCTACCAGTAGCAGTACCTAAATATTGAGACTCTAACATTCTATTAGAAACACAATATACCGGGTAACCCAGCAAAACCAATCAACGTACATGGCATACTTCAATAATACTACCTAGGCTAGCAGGTTTATTATTCAGTATTTAAAAGTAAGTTTTGAATATAAAATTCAAACATCATACAGTATCTTACCCGCTATATGAATGAAAAACTGAAAAGACTTATGGAACAACTAAAAGTTGAATTCTGTATTAAATAACTGAAAATAATAAAATATTCGAGATAACAGCTTTTAATAGCTTATACAGGGTGTCCCAGAATTACTTTTGGACCGGAAAGTGGGCGATACCTGGAGGTGCCCTGAGTACTCTCCCGCAAACCGTTTGCCAAAATTCGCAATAGTTTTTAAATGAGAAGCATTTAAGTGCGACCAATCAGAACGAAGGATTTCCGCGGATTCATTTGCGGATGCCAAAGATCGCTGCTTTGCAATAGCTTCCTACAAATTCTGCGCCTAGCAATTGTTTCATAGCCCAAGCGAGCGTCATAGGATTCGTTGACAAACTCCCAATATGGGCATGGGCGTGACTTAGGCTGGCGCAGCAGCTACACGTGCAACGCGCGATCGGCAATTGTTTCGGGATACGCATTCAGCCAGACGAAAACCGGTACACGGTGTCCAAAACGTCATGCACTGAATTTTATAGCAGTCCGGAAGAAAACAGATTATTAAAGTGAAAGGGAGTCGGGAGGGTGGGTGGTGGGACTGATAAATTTAACATGAATTGATAACTAAGCATAGAAGTATTATTTCTTCGTCCTGTGAATAGCCATATCGAATTTCCAAGACATCGCGATTGCTGATTTTAAAGTTATAGAGTACTCATCGATTTTGGAGACTGTAAAAAATACGTAAAATAGGAAAATAGATTAGGAGAGAAACGCAAAGACACGTATCCCTTTTTTTAGTTCCTAGAATGTCCACACCAAATTACAGCCCTTTGCGACTTCCGGTGGCAAAGTTACGCAACACTTGTCGACTTTGAATTTTCAAAAAAATATGTCAAATTGAAAAAATGGACTAGGAGAGAAATGCAAAAACACGTATCCCTTTTTTTCGTCCCAAGAATCGGTATACCAATTTGCAGCCCTTTGCGACTTCCGGTGGCAAAGTTACGCAACACTTGTCGACCCCGGATCTTGTGAAAAATACGTCAAATTGAAAAAATGGACTAGGAGAGAAATGCAAAAACACGTATCCCTTTTTTTCGTTCCTAGAATGTCCACACCAAATTACAGTCCTTTGCGACTTCCGGTGGCAAAGTTACGCAACACTTGTCGACCCCGGATCTTGTGAAAAATACGTCAAATTGAAAAAATGGACTAGGAGAGAAATGCAAAAACACGTATCCCTTTTTTTCGTTCCTAGAATGTCCACACCAAATTACAGTCCTTTGCGACTTCCGGTGGCAAAGTTACGCAACACTTGTCGACTTTGAATTTTCAAAAAAATATGTCAAATTGAAAAAATGGACTAGGAGAGAAATGCAAAAAAAACGTATCCCTTTTTTTCGTTCCTAGAATGTCCACACCAAATTACAGTCCTTTGCGACTTCCGGTGGCAAAGTTACGCAACACTTGTCGACCCCGGATCTTGTGAAAAATACCTCAAATTGAAAAAATGGACTAGGAGAGAAATGCAAAAACACGTATCCCTTTTTTTCGTCCCAAGAATCGGTATACCAATTTGCAGCCCTTTGCGACTTCCGGTGGCAAAGTTACGCAACACTTGTCGACTTTGAATTTTCAAAAAAATACGTCAAATTGAAAAAATGGACTAGGAGAGAAATGCAAAAACACGTATCCCTTTTTTTCGTCCCAAGAATCGGTATACCAATTTGCAGTCCTTTGCGACTTCCGGTGGCAAAGTTACGCAACACTTGTCGACCCCGGATCTTGTGAAAAATACGTCAAATTGAAAAAATGGACTAGGAGAGAAATGCAAAAACACGTATCCCTTTTTTTCGTTCCTAGAATGTCCACATCAAATTACAGTCATTTGCGACTTCCGGTGGCAAAGTTACGCAACACTTGTCGACCCCGGATCTTGTGAAAAATACGTCAAATTGAAAAAATGGACTAGGAGAGAAATGCAAAAACACGTATCCCTTTTTTTCGTCCCAAGAATCTGTATACCAATTTGCAGCCCTTTGCGACTTCCGGTGGCAAAGTTACGCAACACTTGTCGACTTTGACTTTTCAAAAAAATACGTCAAATTGAAAAAAAGGACTAGGAGAGAAATGCAAAAACACGTATCCCTTTTTTCCGTTCCTAGAATGTCCACACCAATTTGCAGCCCTTTGCGACTTCCGGTGGCAAAGTTACGCAACACTTGTCGACTAAAAAATCGGCTATCTCTCTGTAACTTTGACATCGTAACTGGCAAAGGTCTGAAAATTTACATACTCATTCGAGTGACGAAAAAAGGGGATACGTGTTTTTGCATTTCTCTCCTAGTCCATTTTTTCAATTTGACGTATTTTTTTGAAAATTCAAAGTCGACAAGTGTTGCGTAACTTTGCCACCGGAAGTTGCAAAGGACTGTAATTTGGTGTGGACATTCTAGGAACGAAAAAAAGGGATACGTGTTTTTGCATTTCTCTCCTAGTCCATTTTTTCAATTTGACGTATTTTTTTGAAAATTCAAAGTCGACAAGTGTTGCGTAACTTTGCCACCGGAAGTCGCAAAGGGCTGCAAATTGGTATACCGATTCTTGGGACGAAAAAAAGGGATACGTGTTTTTGCATTTCTCTCCTAGTCCATTTTTTCAATTTGACGTATTTTTTTGAAAATTCAAAGTCGACAAGTGTTGCGTAACTTTGCCACCGGAAGTTGCAAAGGACTGTAATTTGGTGTGGACATTCTAGGAACGAAAAAAAGGGATACGTGTTTTTGCATTTCTCTCCTAGTCCATTTTTTCAATTTGAGGTATTTTTCACAAGATCCGGGGTCGACAAGTGTTGCGTAACTTTGCCACCGGAAGTCGCAAAGGACTGTAATTTGGTGTGGACATTCTAGGAACGAAAAAAAGGGATACGTGTTTTTGCATTTCTCTCCTAGTCCATTTTTTCAATTTGAGGTATTTTTCACAAGATCCGGGGTCGACAAGTGTTGCGTAACTTTGCCACCGGAAGTCGCAAAGGACTGTAATTTGGTGTGGACATTCTAGGAACGAAAAAAAGGGATACGTGTTTTTGCATTTCTCTCCTAGTCCATTTTTTCAATTTGACGTATTTTTCACAAGATCCGGGGTCGACAAGTGTTGCGTAACTTTGCCACCGGAAGTCGCAAAGGACTGTAATTTGGTGTGGACATTCTAGGAACGAAAAAAAGGGATACGTGTTTTTGCATTTCTCTCCTAGTCCATTTTTTCAATTTGACGTATTTTTCACAAGATCCGGGGTCGACAAGTGTTGCGTAACTTTGCCACCGGAAGTCGCAAAGGGCTGCAAATTGGTATACCGATTCTTGGGACGAAAAAAAGGGATACGTGTTTTTGCATTTCTCTCCTAGTCCATTTTTTCAATTTGACATATTTTTTTGAAAATTCAAAGTCGACAAGTGTTGCGTAACTTTGCCACCGGAAGTCGCAAAGGGCTGTAATTTGGTGTGGACATTCTAGGAACTAAAAAAAGGGATACGTGTCTTTGCGTTTCTCTCCTAATCTATTTTCCTATTTTACGTATTTTTTACAGTCTCCAAAATCGATGAGTACTCTATAACTTTAAAATCAGCAATCGCGATGTCTTGGAAATTCGATATGGCTATTCACAGGACGAAGAAATAATACTTCTATGCTTAGTTATCAATTCATGTTAAATTTATCAGTCCCACCACCCACCCTCCCGACTCCCTTTCACTTTAATAATCTGTTTTCTTCCGGACTGCTATAAAATTCAGTGCATGACGTTTTGGACACCGTGTACCGGTTTTCGTCTGGCTGAATGCGTATCCCGAAACAATTGCCGATCGCGCGTTGCACGTGTAGCTGCTGCGCCAGCCTAAGTCACGCCCATGCCCATATTGGGAGTTTGTCAACGAATCCTATGACGCTCGCTTGGGCTATGAAACAATTGCTAGGCGCAGAATTTGTAGGAAGCTATTGCAAAGCAGCGATCTTTGGCATCCGCAAATGAATCCGCGGAAATCCTTCGTTCTGATTGGTCGCACTTAAATGCTTCTCATTTAAAAACTATTGCGAATTTTGGCAAACGGTTTGCGGGAGAGTACTCAGGGCACCTCCAGGTATCGCCCACTTTCCGGTCCAAAAGTAATTCTGGGACACCCTGTATAAAAATTGGCTCAAAGAGCATTCGTGATAAAAAATGGACCTTTCTCCCTATGTGTCCAGTGTAGATGTGCGTAGAACAGGACGTCCTTCTAGCTTGCAACGTGTGAACACTGGGATATTGGGAACACATGGGATCGAAGGTAAAATGTTATATTTGAGAGGTAGATGGTATGGAAGAGAAAGAGAGAGAGAGAGAGAGAGCTAATCGTTAAAAGCAATACAATGGCATGCCAGAAAAGGCCGTAAGAACGTCCCTGGGGATTGACGCGATTTTATTCAGCCGATTTCACGGCAATGTGGAAAAGAAAGGGCGAGATAGAGTGAGAAGGAGAGAAGGAGATAAAAATACGTGACTGTCACAATACGCTCACTTGAGTCCTTAAAACGTATTACAGTCAACTGCAGCATAGTATAGTACTCACTCCGTTTTTATCTAAATGGCTGGCAGATATTATCGATCCTCAATACAATGTAACACTTTAGTCTAGCTTGAAATGTCTCCTAGTATATTCTTCTACTTAATCGATGTACGCAGTAGTGAAATTCACAGTACTGGGAATGGGTCCTAAGATCAAGGACATTAGAAGAAACGTACCAGAAATATTTAGTTTAGTTAAGCATAGATTTAAAGGCAATGAACATATCAGCATGCATACGATAGGTCCAACACGAGACCAAAACTTCAGATAGTCTTGGTGGCTTGTCTAAAGTTTAGGGATAAGTATGATTCTCCTCGATGAGGAGATTTAGTATAGTTTTTTGGTTGAACGACGAAGGAGAAAGACGTGTCCAGGGCGGTAGAGAGAACACTTAGTCGATAGTAAATTCATTTAATTGATTCCATCCTAGGTCATTTGATTATTCGCTGTTCCTACGGTAATATCCACATAAATATTTATTGATATAGTCGATATGACAATTTCCATTTTTCTTTTCTTACGTCGAGTTAATTATGTATATTGACATATTTGAATAACGTTAATTTATGTCAATGCTTTATTACGTCTCGTTAAGGCGCAACATTGTAGATACGGCTTAATGAACTAGATAAAGACTCGTCTATTTTACATGGATTTTAATAGAGAGCAATTAGCGCTAACGCGTTCTCCCTTACGAACAATTGCGACATTTTTGCTGGAAAATTCGTTTATATACCTTAAGGGATCATCACAGTGATGATGAAAATGATTTTGTAAAAGTTTCTTTATGTATTGTTTAACGTTGTTTTTATTTGTGGAAAATTGAATGGAAAAAAAAATGGTGTCTCATGGTGGCCAGGATTGCGGGCGCAAATTTTTCCTCAAACAAAAATTTCAAATGGTTTATAAATCTGTAGGAAAGCCGCTATGCTCCTATGGAGGCTTTTTTATTTTTAGTGAAATTTTAAAAAATGGTGTCCGTTTGAACAAAACGTATAAAACTTAGCCTTTTTTTTCGACAGTTTTTCGTAAAAAAAATTAGGAAGATTTCAAAAAAAATAAAAAAGCTTCCATAGCAACATAAAAAATGACGTGAAGAATGTTCTGTTAAAATTTCAAATGGATAGCTTGAAAATTCTTCCATTGAGAGTGGCCACCGTTTTGAAAAAAACCATTCCGAGCAAAACGCGTTTAAAGTTCGGAGTGCGCCAGGTCTGACCCTGCAATCCCTTTTTGTAAGAAAGGCTGTAGCGCCCGAAATAATTCGAATTTCGACATAAACATTGCACAGAATGTTTATAACCGTGTATACTATCGGATAATGCAAAACAATCGGTTTTTTGAAAACTTTACACTGTGATGATCCCTTAATACTTAACGTTTTTCAAAGGACTGGATTACTTCTTCCCTCTGAATAAACAAATGAAGTGTTTTCGTAAAAAAAAGAAAAAGGAAGAACAAATTGAACGCATTTACATATTAACGTCGAGTTTCAGCGTAATGGAGTTCTGTAAATATTCTCTCAATTGGGAGTTTAATGTGATCCTTTTTTAATTTTTCTGTTGCAGGTATGTATGCAAGCTGAGATGTATAAGTTATACATAATTCTATTGACGATGTCCTTGAATGTGAAGGGTAAAATGAAGCCTGCAGCTTATCAAGTTGGTATTACAATTTTCATAAAATAGCAAACAAAAAAAAATTACGTGGCAACGTGCACTTTGACAGGAAAGTAGCTTAGTCGTGGATTTCATTGAGAGGATTTCGCGGGCGAGCTTTATCCGCCGTTAAAATTATTGGTGAAACTCTTGCGCGCATGCGCGTATTTAATCACACTTTATTGTCTCGACGTGGTCGAATCACTCATGATATAATAAGAATATATTGCAAATTTTTATGCCTCGTAAAAGATGTTTGTTTTCTATCAGAGATACGTAATAAATAAACAGAGTGTCCCATAACAGCTGTTGGAGCTTTTAAGAATGGAAATTAGAGGACATTTCGAATCAAAAGTTCTTTTTATTTTTTCTCCGATGGCTATTCACCAAATTATGAACAAATGAAGTCGACCAATTAAACGTTCTTAATTTGGTAAATAGCCATTGGGGAAAAAAATGAAAGAGGAACTTTTGATTCGAAATATCCTTCGCTTCCCACCCTTGAAAGCTGCAACGGGTGTTACAGACAGGACACTTATAGTACAGGAAAGTGATAATCGATTATAATATATTCATGGACATGTACATTTTTTATACACATCCTACCCATACTATTTTCTGCCAGAAATAAAACTCTGTTCTTATGAATGTAAGTCTAATATATTCCATTAGAGAGACATCAGAAAGGAAAATACAATTCATATTTCATAAGGTAATTTTTAATATTGTGGCTGGTACGACAAAGGGCGAAGAACGTAAGTGCACGTTTGCAGAATAGAAAGAAGAAGAAGACGGAAGTGTCAATCTACGTTCTATGGACCTTTATTATCATTTATACCAGTTAGTATTGTTACTACTAATAATTTGCAAATAATCCGTTGCTTCGCACCCTTGAAACAGAGAATGAAATTAAATACTCTCCAACTTTCCAACATCTGCTGCGCCTTCTACAACAATGTTTACCTACAATGACTTGATACTGTCAACGAAGAATAGCAGCAAATAGCTTTAAACTATCTACAGTCTGTTTATAAATAATCGGATACTTTGGTAATTTTTAATGTATTTGCTTTGTATTTTAAATAATTATATGTGGAACGAGTTACAAAAATATTCGAAGACTTGGCGTAAACGGAAAATTAGTGCGTACTTTTTATCAATAAATATTAAATCACTACTTGGTTGGATAACCCGGTAATAAAGACTAAAAAAGACAATTAGCTCGTTCTCGTAATAATTATTTATAACATAAAGCAATTAATACGCAATAGACCAAAGTTTTTGAATCTTTATACGATAGACTGTATATATTTTATTATCAGCTCAATTTATAAAATGTATTTTCAAGAAGGTCCACTATTATTGCTCGTGTTCATATAACTACAGCAGACAATAATTCCCAATGGAAATTCAGCTCGCGGCGAATGACGACATGAACCAGGCACGTGAGTAGCATTTGCTCTCCTGGTTTCTAATCTCATCATCGAAGTGTCTCCACATTTCACGACGTGTACTCATATAATATTTATACATATACATATTTTCACGGATCGGCTTTTAGAGTCACATGCAAAAAGATACATGTTACTTAGTAACACAATTGGGAAGGCCCAAATAATGAATTAGCATTGAGAGCCCCCATTTTGCTGTAAAAAGCCACAAAATTTGTTTGATAAGGTAGCTGATTCGATATTTTAATTATTGTAGATAAAAATTTTTCTTTCAGTAGTTTGCTATTCCGTTAGTTATATTATTGTTATGATTATTGCTCAGCTTGCATGATTCTCGCAAGACATAAACATTTTCTGCATGTAATATTTCTATAAAAATTTAAAGTTGATACCAGAAGTCATAAGGGACACTTTAGAAAGAACAGGATCTTGTCATCAGCTCATCCTCTCCACTATTCCTGCTATTTGACTGGCTGGATCGATAAATGGATATATACGTGGTGGCTGCCTGCCGATTTCACTAATTTAATTTTCCGAAAGGTCGTGCGGCGAAAATTAATCCCAGCTTTAGGTTTAAGAGTAACAATGTACGGCAGGATTAATAATGGTGGCACGAGAAAACTTTCGAAAGTACCCGCTTGCTTAGATTGTCTATATAAAAAGTACATGAGCCCGTGGGATCCAGGATAAACCGATCACCTCGGAAGCCTAATGAAAATTTTGCACCGTCCTCTCGGTATTCTAATATAGGGGAGACTGGTGTCGGTAAAAATACAAATAAATTATATCTTAATTAATTTATCAATGACCTTTACACAATTTTCTTGTGAAATTTTTGTTACTTCTTTTTAAAACAACATTACAAGTGATTAGACAATTATAATTCGTTAGCTAACAATAAATGGCAAATTAAATTATCTTATTTCAACTGACACTAGTCTCCCCTACTGAATGAATATTATTTAGCTTCATTTAAAAAAACGCACATCAATAGTAGACATGATTCCTTAATTCACTGATATATACTGGACCAAGGTATAATAACGATGTATGGACAGTATAGTGAATTCTCATGTATTCTTCCTTTTTTTTATGGGTCATTTGTCACCGCAGTAGAAGGCGGAGTTAGCGTGAATGAAACGCACGCCGAAATTTCATAGTACATTTGCTGTTTCAGCAGAACACAGTATATTATGTATTGACGGGTGGAGAATGTTAAAGGAAAGAGCAAGAAGAGAAAAGTCCGATAGTGGAAATATAGAGAGCGGACATAAAGGGGAAAAAAATTGAAGAAATTCCACGAAAAATCAGGAAAAGATGAGAAACGAAAGAGACGAGAGATAGATAGTGCCTAAAGCCTATCTCTAAAGTTGCCGGGCGGGACAGTAAATAAAGTGGCCTTGAATGGCCATTGTGAATGAACCATAAATAAGAATTGACCGAAGCTACGAATTCGGCCAGTCAGCGATTTTGTTACGGGAAAACCGTACGGGAAATGACGTATCTGTTAAAGTTGGAACCATCCTGGATTATTCCTTGAGAGGATACACCTTTCCTTTATTTTTATTTTTTATTTGTATCCTCATTCTTTCTGTCTACCTCATATCCAGGACGTTTTCTTTTTCCTTGTATTCGCACACATCCTTTCCGGTATGCCATTTATTTTTCCCCCATTTCTTTCTCTCGATGTACTTTCCTGTTTACATTTCTCGAGTTTCATACATTTTCCATTTTTGGGTTTAGCCATGATTTTTGTACGGCCTATTCTCTCTCTCTCTCTCTCTCTCTCTCTCTCTCTCTCTCTCTCTCTCTCTCTCTCTCTCTCTCTCTCTCTCTCTCTCTCTGTCTCTCTCTCTCTCTCTCTTTCTTTCTTTCCAGGGTAATAAGTCAACTTTTACATCCTACTGAAAACGCAAACGTAGATGCGAATATTGGCGTCGACGCGAAACCTTCGTTAACATTCCCAAAGGACACTAGACCCGGAGTCCCAGAGTCATCCTACGAACGACTATGAATAATTCCGCAGCATAAACGCCCATGCTCTGATTTTACTCTAT